>RQTK01000369.1:292725-299652 GCA_003991915.1 Elysia chlorotica | reverse complement strand
GAGAGAGGGGGGGGGTCTCCTATAGTAAATTAATGTTTTATCGACTGTTACACTGATGCCCACTGATCAGGCTGAGGAAACCTTAAGACGCATTTGAGTCATGATGATCAGGTAAATGGCACGCCAGATAGCTCAGCTCAATGCTTGGAACTGACGATCAGGAGGTTCGAGGTTCGCAATCTCACTTTGAGATTCTTAAATTCTTATGTTTCTCTAGCAGACGTTAAATTACTCCAAAAATGTTGCTACTGTAAACGCAAATGGAGAGTTCTAAGAGCATAATATGACGAGATGGGGAGGTATGGAACTGCTTCGCCGAAGACAAAGCTCAGTCCTGTCTACACTGGGTACAAGACAACACGCAAAGCTTTAATTAGTAACATGCCAGTGATGTCAGCTTTATATTGTGGACGAACGGAACCCCAAGACTGATAGATCTGTGCCAATCATACTCGATTGGTTTTAACAACAATTAGCGAAACCCTCTCCGAATCCAACGTCTCTTGGGTTTCAAGAAAAGTTAAATACGGCGAAGGACCCTCAGAGCGGGATCCCCGCGATTTGGGTGCTCACTTTACACCTAACACCAAGGGGAAATATCCTCGGTTCGAAACCCCCAATCGGTCAAACATTAATTAGTGATTTGATATTAAAATGCCACAGGAAATGTGACCAAAGCTACTGTCAGTCTGTCACGGCGAAGTCAACACGGTCACCTGCTTTCGAGCTTTGAGCCTTTCTTGGGTGTTTCATGGTTCATTATCATAAGTCACACTCGTCGCTATATTGTTGAAATAAGATACTAAGATCCCTAAGTCTGTTTACTCAACACTGGAGGATGCTTCGTTATGTCAAATAAATCTCCAAAAATATAAAGCATTCCCCAGCTCTAGTACAGAGCATCTGCTTCTTGTGTCATGCACATATTGAACACACGCCTTTTTTGAACTAAGATCATGACCCCTGGCCTGCATCATGGATGTCAGCGCTATAAATAGCTCACTACTTAGGCAATCAGCACTAACAATAACCATGTGAATATCGATCTAAATTGGGTAACAGCAATCAATTGGAAGTCCACCAAATTGATTTTGACTATGGTTACACATTCATTTGACATGGTTGTATCCAAGCACATGTCATAATTATGCGGCTCTAATGCTACCCGGAAAACACACATGTGTTCAATACATTCGGACGATGTGTTAATTCCGGGTCGGCAGGGAACTCAACGGCAGTGTGGAAGGGCAAGAGTTTCGGGGTCGAATCTAAGTTTGAAGCTTACACTCTAGCCTACGTCGTCGTCGTCGTCGTCGTCGTAGTAGTAGTAGTAGTAGTAGTAGTAGTAGTAGTAGTAGTAGTAGTAGTAGTAGTAGTAGTAGTAGTAGTAGTAGTAGTAGTAGTAGTAGTAGTTACTACTACTACTACTACTACTACTACTATATAAATGTATCCAAAAAGGAAACAAAAGCACAACACTTCTGAGTACATCTACTACTACTACTACTACTACTACTACTACTGTAGTAGTAGTAGTAGTAGTAGTAGAGAGAGAGAGAGAGACGGCGAAAGAGAGAGAGAGAGAGAGAGAGAGAGAGAGAGAGAGAGAGAGAGAGAGAGAGAGAGAGTATATATATTACATAAGTAAATATATGCTCTCTAAGGGCTTGGAAGCCATGTAAAGATTTCTTTGAAGGTACAAAAAGCAGACAGTCAATCAAAAAGTGACCTATGGATAATGGACCATTGCAGGTATGACACTGTGGAGGCTCTTCCCCTCTCAGTAGGAAGGCGTGAGTAAGATGAGAATGTCCAAGTCAGACCCGATCAAGTACCATCTGGTCTCGCAGCCTTAGACACTCTTGTCCATTGATCTAAATATGGTTGGACACAGTGCAGTTTGTTGTTTGTCAACAGGTTTTTCCATAGCGCTTTCCAGTTTTCTCTTATAAACGTGTGTACATTTGGCTTTGCATCTGATGCAAGTATCTATCTGAGTAGGTTCCAGTTCAAGCCCGATCATGACGAGCTCATCAGCCATTTCATTTCCTTCAATTCCAACATGGCTGGGAATCCAGCAGAGACGTTTAAAGCAACTGAATTGATAGTCTCGATTGTTGCCAACAAATATTGCCGGATCCCAATGCTCAGGGAGTTCACACGCATTGGTTCTGTCGTCCTTGACTATTCATAGAATGCAGCTGAGATGGAGTGACCAGACATGCGCAGATACAACTAGTGAGTGACCCTCATGGCAAAACCACTTTATCTCGAGAGCTCCGTGTTTTATTCTCCTTTTTCTTGATATTTCCAATTATTTCAACCATTCAGTTATTTCATCTATTGTGCAGATCATCCAAAAAGGCGTATTTTTTGGCGAACGCTGATGTCAAAGATGCCAGTTCTATAATAAACTTAACAGCCAAGTTTATCTATGTTATATTGTTTTACCCTCAGTATATGGTGACTAACTGAATTTCACTTAGAGCATATTTGCGTGCTCTATTACCTCAAGTTTAGACTTGTCTGTTGTTGGAGGTGCATTTTATGTGTTTCTGTTTTTATTATGGAATTCCTTTAATCAAAGATGGCATTCTCAAACAAATCCTCGGACCCGAACAAAGAAAAGGCTGCGCCCATTCTTTCGAGTCTGCACCAATAACAGCCTGGGTATTTCAAACCTTCATGGTCACCCTCTCCACCCACTTCCATGTCCTCACCGGTCATTGGCACCAAAGATACATGTACCCCAATCAAAGGCGCATCTCGCGGCAAATACCGGCCTGGCACGATAAGCAAAGGAAAGGGGTCTACAACAGGAAAAGGTGGGGGTGAGAAACCGCACTCGCCCAAACACAGAGCACCTCGCCTGCTCTCAGTGATGAGGTCATGAAGAACATTCAAGCGCAGCAAGACTGTCTACTAAAGTTAGTCCCGGTAATTAATGACATGAAGTCGGCCTATGACCCCTTCAAAAATGAGGACTTGGACAATGATGAACCAGACCGCGATCTGTGCGAAGCGGGGGCCAGTGTCTCAGAGACTGGAGATGCACTGCGGCGGTTGAAAATAATGACACTTTAAGTTATTTCAATCTCTCAAATCGTTCCAGTGCGCCTCTGGAGACTACCATAGATGCGGACATCGCGTCTGGAATGGACAAAGTGCTAGATGAGGATCTAACAGGAGAAATAAAATCCGTCCCCCAACTGCAGTCGACTTTCAGTCCTGCAATGCAACCCCGAAAACCGTTAAAAACACCAGCCACTAACCAGCCAGGTGGCTGGTTGGTTGGTTGGTTGGTTGGGTTTTTAACGTCCAACATCAGCAACTTATGGCTATATCGTGGATGGGCCCCAAGACGGACGTCTGTCAATTTTATGTGCTGCCACACACGAGACAGGGTGGGGATACCATGACTCCTGTCTCAGCCGGTCACATTATACTGACACCGACCCAACCAGTAGGGATTGCAACAGCCAGGATTTGAACTCGGGACCTTTTGCGTCGGAAGCCGATGTTCTACCCCTGGGCCACCGCCCCCCCCCCCCCCCACCACCCTGCAACCCTGAAAACCGTTAAAAACACCAGCCAGGCGGCAAAGTCACGAGACAGTGCACTTAATGTATCGAAATGTCCCTCAGTAAGGGTCTCATAGCAGTGCTCTTTGACGTTTTGTCAGTAAGTCTCCGCTGAGGCAACCAAAGCATTAAAACAACTGGCAGACGGCATCGGAGACAATAGGAGAACAACACAATCATACAGGTACTATGTGGAAAGCTTAAGAAGTTTTTTAAAGAACGGCAAAACTACTTCTTCTTGCTCTCTTATATACAGACATAGTTTTGACACTTTTCCAGAACAATCGAATCCAAAATACCGCATCCTTCAGAGATTGAACAGGAGCAAGTGGTGGCTTTGACAAAATCATTAGGGAGTAAGTGATAGAGGAAAATGGGAAGAAGGTGATTTTGTTCAATTTTTTTTTTTCAAGTAAAAAGATATTCTAGTGAATCTGAGAAGAAAATAAATGTAGAATGATTCTAAACGTAAAACCACTAAATACTTACATCAGGTAAGTGCATTTTAAGATAGATACTCTTTAGTTATATTTTAACTTGAGGGAGCAAGGCTGCTTTATGACTAGCACAGTTTTTTACAAATCAATGCAGTGTTTATCCACGCAGATGGCACTAAGTATCTGAAGTTTGTGGTTAATGACCTACCTCACAAATACCTTGTCTTGCCTCAGGTGTATAGGGACCGTCCCAGTTTTTTTACTAAGTAAACTAAGCCTATTATACCACACCTTCATTGCAAATGTATTATGTGTAGAACTGACATTGATAATTTTCATGTTCAAGGTGCAGACTATGAAGAATGCCGTTCTAATGTAATCGTGGCATCCAAGGCACTGACGTCATTAGGGTTCGATATATTCCCTAAATCAGTCCTAACGCCTTGTATGATCGAATAATTGGACTTTATCTTGAACTCTAATGACAGGGCAGTGTCTCTAAACCTCATGTTAGACAAAGAATTGTATTCTTTCTAACCCCATCACTGTGACAAAACTTGGTATGCTTCCCTGTTGTGCAGTATGAGCAACTCTATTAGATTGTAGCTTTGCATCAACACTATGACCATAATCAGAAGGTTCGATTATCAGAAAAATCAAGCGAGGGATTACAATGGTGGTTAGATGAAGGTTTCAAATGTAACAAACCTTTACGATTGCTTTGGGACTCCTTGTTAGGTTTGTTTGCTTCACGCACAAATCACCAACTCTCGGGGTACGTGTCCCTGTACCCTACCCCCCTGCCGAGGCTATCAATGCTTTTTGTCAGCCTTGGGATGAGTACGTTTATATTTTCCCCACCATCTAACCTAATTCCCTGGGTGTTGAAGAAACTGATGGAAGACAAAACGGAGAGATAAAAAGGAATCTCAGTTGGTTCTTTCGTATACGTAAAGGATTGCAAGTGAAACCTTGGAAACGTTACAATAATCAAATAATTGTTATTACTATTTAATACTGCATACACAGCACACGTAACAAAACGCCCTGTCACAGCCGAGATTGCGACATCTCATTAATGTCCTGATTTAAATCAAGGTTGCCTCATACGCTAGACAGTCGAGACACGGGGTGAGGGTAGGTTAAGTGTAGCGTCAACATCTCAAGACTTGCATCGTCATATTCATTAGAGCATCTTTGGACTTTGTGCTGATCACTTAAATTATTGCGTTTCTTTTCACCTAATTACTTTCTCCTATTCTCCAGTGAGTAAACTAGAGCTCTTTGGAGAGGTTGGTTGGGTTGGTTTAACGTCCAACATCAGCACTATATAGGCTATATTGTGCACGGGCCCCAAGACGGACGTCTGACAATTTTATGTGATGCCACACATGAGACAGGGCGGGGATACCATGAGAGGAAATCATGTTTTATATTTCAAAACAAGCTCCACTGTGTCCCAAATCAATTTAAACCCCAATCTCCACTATGTCCTAAGTTAATCTGAATTCCGACCCCCCTCCTACACTTTTAGTCTTTTACAATTAAAACACCATGACCTTGAGAATTGACGTCACACAGAGTATGTTATGGCCATGATACATGAAATAAAATATTCACCAGACAGCACGCGAACCAAAGTTAGAGGTAGTCAACTTATCTCAAAGATACAGAACATCACTTTGGTGCTCCCACACTTTACCTATCGAGACCATGCCAGCCCACGTCGGGAAGGCCACATACTCACATTACATTACATTTGATGAAACCAAGGAAGGAAAAAAAATGGTTCATTATTTTTTTATCTTTAAAAAAATAGTAATGGCGCTTAAACTCTGCGACCCAAGTCTAGGTAACATATTGATCAATGACAACGAACAGGTTAGAAAATAAAAATAGCACACTTCAAAGGAATTCAGAGGCCGGAAAACTGGCACGGAGTTCGGCTCTCTTCGCAAAGAGCTGTCGTGGAATAATCGGTTTGAGGGTAATCATTCTGCATCTCCCCTATTTCAACATTATTTAATAATTTTGTTTCACTTGGAGTATTCAGGGGGTGCTTTCTGCTTCATCATAATAGAATCGTTGATGCTCACTCTTTCTTAAAGATTTATCTCACCGCACTTGACTAAATGTATAATCCTCACAATTAAATTAAGGCACACACAAACTTCATGCCCTTCTAAGCGTAGTGAAGCAAATTAAAGCCTATTTTCCCAAGTAACAGCGATTTAAGGCACCATCAAAGAAATACACGTATCACGACTTGAGTACTAGTTAGAAAAAGAATGATGCTCCATTCTTAGCGGCAGGTTTCTTTCAAACGTAGGAAGCAAATAATCGTCGACTTGGCACTAGATCTACTATCAGAGCTATCTGAATCCTTTGGGAAAAAAAGGCAACCGAAAAGAACGACAAAAAACAAACAACAACAACAACAACAACAACAAACAAACGGCTGTCTACATATATTTATCTCAAACTGGAGTAAGAAGATCAAAGAAATATGTAAAATGGTGGAGTGTTTACTTGATGCATCTAGCGCACGGGTTCCCAGATGTTGCTTAATACTAATGCGTGTACCAAATTCGGAAATAATTAACTACGCGCGTTCTGAGAATGGCATTTTTATGTTATTTCAGGATACCTGCCACAAATCCTACATGAATGAGTGAAATCAATATCAACAAGGATTATCTGAGTCGAAAGCTTACTCTGAGTCTTGGAAGTAATTACCTGACATCAACTGTACAATGACGAGAAACAACAGAAACTTTTCAAACCAAGATTGAGCAACATTAATTTACTCAAGTCGAGATCCAAAGCTAACGTAACGAAATCCTGTGAAATTAGCATCTTTATAATCCTGTCACTATAGTAATTATTATGGTGGTTTACCTGAGGCAGGT
>RQTK01000369.1:282725-290225 GCA_003991915.1 Elysia chlorotica | reverse complement strand
AAACAAAAACAAAAACAAAAACAAAAACTGGAAAAAAGGCTGAAGGAATTGTGACAATCCAATTAAGTTTTGGAAAACTCGATGTGGGTGAAGATCTAACGACACGTGACATCCTTTATAAGCCTCGCCAAAGCCTCGCCATTCACTTTCTTTTGGGACTTCCCATGTCATTGAAAAAAAAAAAAAAAAAAAAAGAACAAAACCGCAAGGTAACATTTTGACAAGTAGGGTACATTTGGGAAACAAACCAAAATAGCTACTCAATCGTGTCTTTTTTCACTCCGATCGTGGGGTAGAACTCTAAGAAGGTGGAGATATGACGACAAAATCTCTAAACCGTGCCATCATTTCCCACGTCATAGGGAGGAGACTTTGTAGTGGCAAAACTTGGAAATAGAAAATGCGGAACACAAAAAAAAACAAGGCTAAAGGAATTGTGACAATTATTATGGATGTAATTTCGGGAAACAAAATTAGCCGCGCGCTACTGTCTCTTGTCGTCTGTCGGGACCCAAACATAGCACGGAGCAGACGCAGGCAGCATCTCGTGACGTCAGGACGCCGCACCGGGCAAGACACAAGGGGCCTGTATGACATAACAGTATCTCTTGTCATCGCCTCACTCCCCCCTCACTGGCCGTCCCCCATCCACTCACCTCACAAGTACACACAGTGACAGTCCCACTAATTCCACCTCCGTCGTCGTCGAGCCGCTTTGGATCAGAGATGGGATTCAACGAGTGAGTGCGACAGGTAGGGAGGGGTGCGGGGTGACGGTGATAGAGAAACAGAGAGAAAGAGAGACAGACAGACAGAGAGGGAGAGGAAGTGAGAGGGAGAGGGAGAGAGAGTGACAAAGAGACAGAGAGAGAGAGGGAGGGTGACAGAGAGAGAGTGAGAGAGATAATGACAGAGACCGCGTTTCAACCACCATCGTTATTTTGAGATACAAAAGAATGTATAGCTCAGTGTGTAAAGCACTTGGCAAACCCGCATGAAGTCAGGGCTTCGAACCTAGGTGGAGCATGGTGGTGGAGTGGCTGGAGTTCAGTATCCAATAATTATTTGACAAGTTAGCCCTTGGTTTTGTTTGAAAGCCGCAAGCTTCGTGATCAACTTGTGAGGCGTTACGTTAGTGAAATAACCGAGGTTTAAAGAACCAGCGTGTGTCTACGTGACAAACTGACTTACTGCGGACTTCCTGGTCCCAGATCCAATGATCAATGGGTTTGATATCCAGGTTATATCGGTCTCTGATCGCTCTTATTCCCCCAGTTAACATTGACGCGGCGGTGCCGTGATTTATTTAGTCGGCCCCTGGTGCAAATAGCCGGGATCGATCTCTACCCCTCCAGTGCTGGAGAGTGTTGGACATTGCTCGGAAGTGAACTTGCGTCACGCTCTCCAACCCAAACAAACTGTACGCGCGCTATGACGTCAGGGGGCGTTACAGTTTTCCGGGCGACACCGTCAGTTGACGGCTAGGGTGGCTTGTTCGCATGGTTGGATGGGTAACATTGGTTTATTGATTAGGTAGGTTAGGTGGGTTGTTGGCTTGGTTAGTTGTTTCGGTTAGATGGGTTACATTGATTATGGGAGTTTGGTGGGTAATACGGGTAACATTGATTAGGTGGGTTGCTCGGTTTGATTGGGTGGGTAACACGTGTTACCTTGATCAGGTGGGTTGGTTGGTTTGGTTGGATTGGTAATATTGATTAGGTGGGTTGAATGGGTGGGCGAGTTGATAGATAGCCTGAACGGGTGTTTTGATGGGCTGATGGGTTGGATACATTAATAATTTTAGATGGAATGGGTCAATGAGAAAGCGAGATAGAGGCAGAGAGAGGGATAGAGAGAAAAGAAGAGAGAGAGAGAGAGAGAGAGAGAGAGAGATCGAAAATAAGAGCTAATCACTTAATAGTGCAACTGTGTACGCTAATATGGGTCCAAATAACACGTTTGTCTACAGCATCAATCCGTATAGTAATAAAAAGTCAAATGGGCACAGGCACAAACATCAACAAGTGCATGGTAAACATGAAACAAATTGACGTGAAAAACAATTTCATCTTTTACTGCCTGCTGTAGCTGAAAACATCAAAGCCGATACGTTTTTATACGAGTCAGTGTGAAGAACATGTGGGACAAGGAGGTAGAGGTAGAAAGTGTGAAAGAGATGACGAGAGGAAAAAAAAAGGGGGGGGGGGAAAGAGAGAGAAAGAGGGTGGGGTGGAAAAGAAAGAAAGATATAAAGTGTGACAGAGACAGACTAAAACAGAGAGGACGAGAGAGAGAGTGAGAGAGAGTGAGAGAGAGAGAGAGAGAGAGAGAGTGAGAGAGAGAGAGTGAGAGAGAGAGAGAGGGAGAGAGGGAGAGGAGAGAGGGAGTGAGGGGGTGAAGGGAAGAGCGAGAGATGGACAGACATGAGACATAGCGCGTAAACACAAGGCCGCTACTGGACTGTTAGTGCACAGACCGTCTGCTCCTACCAGTGCTCGGAGACCTTGTGAGACCCCAATCAATGCGAGAGGCCCGCCCACGCAAACATGACTGGTGTTGTCTTTCCAGTAGATTAACCCGGCGCCCGACTTAACACAAAAACAGTCTGACTGTTGCATGCGGCTCCAAAACAAAAACAACAAACAACTCTGTAAATTCCCTTGTGTCATTTAAAACTGCGATAGTTAGAGAGAAAAAAATGTTACACACCTAGATCTACATCAAGTACGTGACCGACAGATCAGGGCCGAAGGGCGAAGAGTCATGAAAATTGGGTTTGATTGGTTAGCTTCTTAACGTCCATCGTCACAATCTAGTCTATATTGCGGACGGGTCCCATGACTGAAATCTAACAATTTTACGTGCTTTCACATAGAAACATTGCAGAGATAAGAGAAGTTGTGTTAGCTGGTTACATGACACTGACCCATTCAGTATGGGATGAAATCAGGGAAATATTTTCGCCCGATCGTGGAATCGAACCGGGGACCTCCTAAATACAAATCCAACGCTCTACCATTTATTAAAGCAAACTGCCTTCAAACATAGGAATACAATTATCATTCGAACGGGAATCGAACCTGCATCCTCGAAAATACAATTATCACTCGGACTGGAATGCAACACCAACTGGCTTTGGTAGGACAAGTCTAGGATCTAGGAGCGCGTATCAATAAGCCACTTGTAAAGTACGTCGTTGTAAATTCGTAAACTATTTATATGACATAAACACACTGTTATCTACCTGCGACACAGCAAAACAAATAAGGTCATGGTTAAGATTCAGATCTACTCGGATAGTTTGTATAGCTATTGATCTAATTTTGAAATCTACAGCTGATGCTAAGAAAATAAGGTAAAGACAAAACCATAATGATATGACCCAATGTGAGAACAACAAGGTTCTAAAGGATGCGAATGGTATCATCGTCATCATCAAGACTTTACCGCAGACGGGATCCCAGCACGGGATGCTCGGAACGAAGACGGTCATAACTATCGAGGTGACACCGATCCAAAAAATAGGGGGAAATGCGACCTCCAGAGCGGGGCTCGAAACCGGATCTTCTGCTTCAATCCGACGCTCTAATCTCAACGATACAACCTCGCCCCATAAATAGATAAAGAAGGCAGACAGGACGTATTCCTCCTAACGTCACGAAAGGTTAGTACGAAGCAGTGCCCTTCAAAATTTAAATAGTCTACATCATACTAGTCACCTACAGCTCCTACGTTATTTTGCCTGGCGCTGTTTTCAGGTGGAGACACCTTCACACCGGCAGCTACCCCACTTGGGTTTACATCTCTCACGCTTCCCGAAGAACATAATACGGAGACGGGGCACCAATCCAATCTCGGACCTCCTCCTCGATAGTCAAAAGCACTAACCTACCTAGATTCCCATGCCACAGCAATGGGGGTACCAACAGAACATAGAACCTCAAACCTGCTTGTCATTCCCACGCTCTAACAACTGAGCTATCTAGCGTCTAGAAACTTTAGTTGACCTTAGAAAGGTCGCCAGGCTCACGCCTGCAACATCGCCAAAAGCCATTGACAGAAATACTGTGGTACTTAAATGGACGCCTTTTCTCCTGAAGAAAGCCAACCAATAAGAGTGACTGAACGTGGCCTTGAAAATTTCTTAGCTTCCTACCGGTACCTACACAAAACGTGGATTGCTGGGCCTATAAGTTCAGTGGGGTCGATGAATTGGCACGACGTTTAAACGGTGTGCTGACGCAAAGATTTCACGCCCTCCTAGTTATAAAACTGGAATACTAGTGTTAGTGTCCGCGCTTAATCAAGGCTATATTGAAAACAATCTTATGTGCTGCTACACAGAGACAGGAGTTCGTTTCTCTACCTCCAACATCGCAGAAAGACTATACTGTGGACGGGCCCCGAGACTAACGTCTGGCAATTGTAAGTGATGCTAAACAGAGACAATTCCAGTATACAAAGCTACAAGAACATCTCTAAGCTAGTCACATTATCTCAAACAATGCATGGTAAATTTATAACTTTCCAGAGTTATAAATCATCCTCTAATTCGGAAAGCAAGAGCAAAAATAAAAAATAATAGCAACAATAATTCCGTTTAAAAGATAATACAAGTTATATTTAGTATAACATCTGAATAATGTTTACTCAATTGAAAAACAAAAACAAAAACAAGGGAAATATTTAAAAAGCATTTCGCACATAGATCTTTATCTAATCAACTAAGAACCCTGGAATAATTTTTTTTAACTCAATAGATATATAAATGCGTATGCACAGATTGTGTATGCTAATATTATTTGGGCACCTGTTATTTTCACCGTCGGCAGGATGTTGATAATTAATACCGCAAAAGCGTAACAGGGCGATACTCACGGATAATACAACCGTAAAACTAGCACACAAAGTCAGAAGAAAGAGTCACAAACTCACGCAAGGCACAGTAAGTTCAGCGGGTAGAGCGGTGTATATATGTAGAGCATCGGGTTCACACAGCAGTCCAGAGGCAACTCGACTGGATGAGGAGTCGGTAGCGGGATCAACCTATCTGCATAGTATATACTAGTACAGTCACGTAGTGGACCGGTAGTACGTCGGGAAACGTAGTAGTAAGCCTTATACTATGGAATCCCTCGTAGTGTTTGCATGCGGGATCACCCTATCACATGTCGAGGCCGAGACTGTACTAGAACGATTCCCAGTGCGCTTCGCTTGTACGCCGACTACGCTCCCCCCGAGATCCTGGAATAGTACAGAAAACACACGAGTTGGCGAGACGGGCTGGTGCCGCACACCGCTACGTCATGCCAGCTAAATGTTTACCCATTATTCATAGTAAAACTATTTTATCCTTGGCCTCCACCCTCCACGCCTGATCCTCCTTACGTTTCCACGACGCCCCACCCCCTTCTTTTTTTTTCATCCATCGCGGGCATAGTGGGTTGAGTGTGAGGGCGCATTGTGTTAAGAGTGTGAGGTGCGTAATGGGATATAGCGGGGAGGGGGGGGGGCATACCGCTACCTGAGAGGATGAGGTCACGATGCTAAAAGAGCGTCATTAAGGAATGTTTACAATGGTTTGGAGTGAGTACGCGGGTCACATAGAGACGGGCATGGTGTGAAATACAGTGAGTCGTGAGAGATAGACAAGATGGGCAGACAGACAGAATTAATAGAGTAAGTCAGAGAGAGGACAGCGATAGAAAGAGATGAAAAGAGAGAGGTAAAGACATACAAAGATTGAGAAAGTGAGATATAGGCAGAGAGATAGAGAGGGAGTTCAGTTGAGTTGGTTCAAACGTCCAACGTCAGCCTTATATTGTGGACGGGCCCCGACAGTTACGTCTGACAAATGACTCCTGTCTCTGCCGATCACATATTAACGCTGACCCAACCAGCTCAAGAGCGAGAGATGTAGATAGAGAGATAGGGAGAGAGAAAAGCGAGAGATAGACAAAAATAGATTAGAGTTCAACGTTCCCGCGCTCCGATTTCCTCCACAAGTCTTGCCGAGGACGCCAGGCAGCTGTGAAGGGAAGCAACCACTGCTGATCCCGGAATACCTCACCCAATGCCTGCCCTCAATGAGTAACGTAAAACAATAGGTTGGCTGTTTTTTGTTTGTTTTTTTCTTCCTAGAAATACCTGTGCCAGTCTGTGCGCTGAGGTTTTTCCCAAACCAGAACTGCCTGGAAGTACTGCTCTATCCCTGGCTCCTGACTGCCTTACGTCACAGCATTACTTGGCCTGGCCAAAAATTCCAAACATTTCATTGTCAGCGTTCCTGGAGCATGAGTTGCTGAGTTTACATGAGCTACAAGCATTTCTTTTTTTTTTTTTCTTCTTTCCAACTGCCTTTTGGTGTTACTGTTTCATCTTTCTGTCTTGTTTTGTTTTCCTTTGTGTTGTTGAAAGCTTGGATAACGATGCATAACAACAAGAAATCCCCCCCCCCCCCAAAAAAAAAAAGATAACACCAACAGTTATTATCGTAATCACTGAGCCAGATGGTGTAACAGATGGTTATTCTGGAAGAATGCCACGTCATTTTTTTCACTAAATTACATTTTTTTTTACTTTTCATAACAGAGGATCATTGAGCACATAGTTGTGATAACAACGCACTGAAAACACTCTAAAGTCATAAATACATGCAATTAAACAATGATCAAGAGCCTTGGAATCGCCTCTGAAATAATGAACCATGTTGCAATACAACTGCAGCCGCAATGCCCCAACAATAAACATCAGAAAATAGGGCGGTTATTTGGCACTTAAAACCGAAGGACCAATGAGCAGGCTTGAATCTCAGCTGTTGCATCCGATAATAATGCTTTTTTTTTTTTTTTTTTTTTTAGAAATCGAGGTGACGTTAACCAAATGTCAGGTTTACCTTTTATTCATGTCCAGATTTCAATCTAGCTTAATGGCTTGGATTAATTGGACAGCGAATTCCACACATTTTTTTTCCCGAGCCGACTAAAAAGTTATACATTGAAAGGAAACGATGAGCGAAAAGTACATCACTACCCCATGACGGCGAATGATCAGGCTCCAGCTGACTCAAGTCAATAGACAATAGAGAAACATAGATGCATTGCCCGCACCACGCCAGGGTGGATGCTGTTTGCATGTGTCGATTGGTTAGTACGTTTCTGAACGTTCCAAAGTCATTAACTAATCATACGTCGCGGGCGGGTTCCAAGACTTACGCCTGACAACTTTACGTTGTGCAACATAGAGACAATGCGGGGACTTCATAATTAGCCAGTCACATTTACAGTGTACTGTGTATTTGCATATTCTGTTTTGCTGATACAGTGTAACTATACATACAGCGTTTTACAATGTATGCCTACTATGTTGGCCGAGCTCCAAGCCGCCCCGGTAGCCACAGGGCAGGACCTGGCTGGGCATTGATTACATGTACACACAGCAACACACTGGCCACTCCGACCTGTGGGAGTAGTCACAGGCTTAGCGCGCTACTGAGGGCGG
>RQTK01000369.1:263464-282634 GCA_003991915.1 Elysia chlorotica | reverse complement strand
AGGAGGAGGAGGAGGAGGAGGAGGAGGAGGAAGAGAAGATATGAGAAAAGGGAGGCATACTGGTCGGAGGAATATGATAAGTATGAGGAAGATAGGGAAGAAGAGTACTTAGAAACAAAACGGAGAGAAGAGGGTGGGGGTGAAATGTGAATCACACACACTTGCTCAATGATTCACAGGGATCTGGACAAACTTGGCAACCAACCAGATAAACAAACACAAAGAGGAAAGCTCTGGGCTGGGGTACACACAACAACAACTTTCTTTTTATCCTCTTTGACTTTGTTCTCCGCTCTATCATCAACAACATGTTAATTTGTAATTATTATGGCTGTTTTCACTTGCTGGGCAGATAGGATAAAAAATACTAAACTTGCGGTCCTAAAAATCGTGCATTACATCAACACACCACCAACATAATATGATTAAAACGAAGCATTAAAAACATAAGATAACGTATTAAATAGGTAGTGATGCAGCCGTAACCCAGGCAGTAACTCTTATTACGAATGTCCCAGGTATGTTTCATTCATGCGCCAGGTATGCTGACCTTGTATCGCCGCCGCGTAACATGCTCACGAGCTCTCCAGGCTTAGCCCCGCCAGACCACAGATATGCGCACGTGCGCGCGCGTGTGTGTGTTTATGTGCGAGTGTATGAGGGGGGTGGAGAAATGCATTCATGAGCGTTGAGAGTGAGTGCAACTTGGTGTCAGAAGAGAGCCAGACGGCCGAATTTTTTTTTAAATATTTGTTTGTAGCGCAGCAACGATTCTGAAAGAGCGATTTGTGAGCGTGAGTTCTCAAGAAGGTCGGTTTAATAAAAGTCAGCGTCTTCAAGCTTCGAGGGGAAACCCGCAGCATTTGGGCAGGGTGCCAAGTCCTAACATCTTGTACCTTTATCTAGATCTAGATAAGATAGACGAGGCGCACATCCTGCTAAACACACACACACACACAGAGTACACTACAATACTCTGGAATGCGATGAGCTAAGCTCTCAGACTGCTCTAAGCTAGATGCCGGGGCATCGGCAGCCGCAAAAAAGGGGTACGGGAGAGATTGGGAGAGAGAGATTGAGGAAAGATTCAGAGATTGAGAGAGAGGAGAGATACAGAGAAGGAGATAATAATGCAGCTGTTGCATTTAGCCAAAGGTTAACTGGAGGCCACCCAATGGATGGTGATTCTTGATCTCAATATCACAACAAGGAGAGAGAGAGAGAGAGAGAGAGAGAGAGAGAGAGAGAGACGCACGTGCACACATTCCAGGAGCACAGGCCGGTGGTTTCATCTGGCTGAATCAGCTTGTTATCCCTGGGGAAGCCCAACGATCGTAACGCGACAATAGAACTATTCAGGTTACCTGGGTGAGGACAACCAACGCCTCGCGGTCACTCCAGGCGCAGACAATAGCTGGACAAGTTGCGACCAAATTCATAATTATACGACACAAGAGATAGAAACAATCAATTCGAATTTCAAAGCGAGTTATGTAAATTTCTAGTGTGTCGGTATAATTTTGATCAGGAACATCAAAATCATGAAAGTTTCTTTTTTAATTGAACCACCTAAAAATTATAATGTCGTTAAGCAGTTTGCGAAATCTTAACGGCAATTCTAATCCCAGGCGTTTGTCTCGAACAGCTCAGCTCAGTCCTTTGTGAATGGAACATTGGTTTACGCAATATTCGATTCGGTGTGATATAACAAAAATCATAATATTGCGCTCGCCGTCTGTTGAATTATTCAGGTTATTCAAGGCGCATAGCTCGAAGCTCTGAATGAAAGTGGAGATTTCTGACGATCAGATAATTGCTGGGCCAGGTATAGAAGGGTACTCTGTGTGTGTGTGTGTGGGGGGGGGGGGGGGGAAAGGGGGGGGGGGGTCGGGTGTGTGTGTGGGGGGGGGGGGGGGGTGAACAAGTCGACGTCATCGATTTCACAAGTGTTAGAGGATCGATGATCATAGTCCGGTAACCATCAGAGGCTCACCGCCCGCCTGCCCTTGGCAAACTGCCGTGAGGCAAGACGGGGACATAATTATCTACTGTGTCGAGCAGGGTTCTCTACCTAGTACTAGTAGAATCGCCAGCCTTCCTTTGCGGGATCAAAGTCGTTCTACAATGTACAATAATTGTAAGCCCAGGCTTGAGCTTATTGTACAATTTAATTCAAAGTATTTAGGAGTCAAGTAAGGCAGTATTGTAATGTAAGTTCGAATACAATAATAATGCTAAAAAAATGATACACGCAACAATATGATACATTATTTTTGTACCTGCGTTTTTATAAATGGGACAGCCATGCAGATCTAGAAAATCCGCTTCACAGAGAGTAAACCTATTCTTGTATATATATAACATATGTTCCTTAACGTTCTTCTAAAGCAACTAGATAGAGACCCGTGAACGTATCCTGTGGCTATCGTGGGTTTTTTTTTTTTTCATGTTGCCACACGGAACTAGTATACAGCCAATGACTGTGTCCAATAATATAGATATCTGCAAAATTATTTTGGTCAAAAGCTTTAAAACTTTCCTCCCTTGAATACCCCCCCCCCCTTTTTTCCTCCCTTCTTTTTTTTATTCTCGTCTCGTTTCTAAAATTCACAATATTACTGGAATTGGTTACCCGCTCAGGATAAAAAACCCGTATTTTTTTTATTGGTAAACATTCATCAGTGCAAACCGAATTGCTTGTTCGGAAATTCACATTACCTTTTAACGTCAAAATGTTATTTATATTGATTGAAACTTAATTCGAAATCCATTTATTTGTTACCGAGCAAATTAAGAAATACATTTGGATTGAAATCAAACAATTATTCTAAACATGTAGATTTAGATCAAATCAAATTACGAACAAATGGGGACGAACCAATCGGGTAAGTTGAGATAGTGAACTTTAGAAAAAAGAGTAAAGAGTAAAGTATTCCTCGGTTGAGAGTAAAAAGTATGTTAGGCTTGGGATACTTTGCAATGCATCTCTATTACTATTATATTAAAAATAACAACAAAACCAACGATACCATCACCATTAACAACAACAACAACAACAACAACAACAACAAAATAATAATAATAATAATAATAATAATAATAATAATAATAATAATAATAATAATAACAACAACAACAACAACAACAATAACAATAACAATACCAGCTATTGCGGAACTAATAAAAATATATATTAACCTAGATAAGAACATAAAACAACTTACGCTTCTATTGCAGATCAATCTATGAGGTCCACCAAGACCAGGGCGATAGCCTGATAATTATGTACATGTATTAACACCGGAGAAGCAAGAGGTCCACAAGCACTCGGTTTGCTTAGGTTTTCAATAACAAAAACAGTTCAACGGAGTCTGAAGCGAAAACAGAGAATGCGCCCACATAAAGAACGAAAACACCTGAGGAAATGGGAAGAACCAGTTACGACCTATAATTATGGTCTATACCTTAAAGGTCCGTGTTTGGCATGGTCTCAACCTCTGACCGCGTGAGAATCTTCAATGAACGGTCTCTATATGTCCAGAACCGACAGAGGGAGAGGATAAATCCAGCGCTGAGCGAATCATAGAGATAAATCGCCACAGGGCATACCTTGTGGCTTTTTCAATGAAACTGCTACATTTGCATCTACCATCTAAACCTTTTGCAACACATCGCCACGGTTACTGTTACTACACCTCTCCGTGCACTGAGAATTCCTCTAAATCTTGACCTCAAATAAACGCACACCTTCCAGTCCTGAGGCCAAATGAAGCTCCGTTCTGTTTATTTTTGCGCGGCCTAAGTGGGTCACGTTTACGGGGACAAAGCACGCCGGGCTGTGTTTGCGCTTCTGTGGGCCGAGAAGAGAGGCAGGGAGGGCGAAGAGAGGGGGCACGCCACGGCTAATTTCGGCTCAGTCATCAAGATAAACCAACAAAAAGCCAGGACAAGCTGGTACGCTTGAATATGTAAGCGATCTTCAACTAAGTTCCTAAATGCAATGAGGCGGGATGAAGTAATAGCACATTGTAACAATAACAATGATGACAAAGATAATGGCACTAAAGAAGAAGGAGACGAAGAAGAAGAAGAAGAAAAAGAAGAAGAAGAAGAAGAAGAAGAAGAAGAAGAAGAAGAAGAAGAAGAAGAAGAAGAAGAAGAAGAAGAAGAGGAAGAAGAAGAAGAAGAGGAGGAGGAGGAGGGACGAGAGGAAAGATGATGATGGGGAAGAAGGGGGTTTGGAAAAGGAAGAAAAAGCAGAAGAAAAATAGTAATACAATACACGAACAGAACAACTGCCTAGTGTGCCCGGTGATAAATTATCACCGCGTGCATACTTCTGTCTAGAAATAGACTACCCGTTACACAAGCTGGCATGCGATTTGAATGACAACGGTCAAATTACACAAGGCCGTGTGCAGCGCAGACATTCAAACAAGTGCTGTCTACAGCAGAGGATAAAAATAAAGACCGTAACCTGTGGACTACACTGTCTGGGTATTTTGGGAGACCGGGGCGCTACGAACTGCTGTCGTCTGCAGGCGTCTGCACCAACGTGCGAAATTATTGTGCATACTGTGGCTGCAATGCCGCTGCATGAGTCAGGGCGCGGGAACGCGTGAAGCTGCGTCATAACATCCAAAGGTGTCCGCCCAAGGAAGTTTCCCCACGGTGGAAGGTGGCGGAGCAGCCTCGTCACTTATTGTAATAATTGTTAGCGTTAGCGTACGGCGTGAAGTCACTGGAATGGCTGAGTCTTTGAATTTCACATTCTTCAAAACTTTGTTATGCCCATGTTAAAAGTGTCAGTGATTCAATAGAAGCATGCAAGGAACGCGTTACAAGTGCGATGGCACGATACTAAAAAATACTGTTTAGTCATGCCTTGGACTCAATGGTTAGGGCGTTGGGTCATCATTGAGAAGACTGGGTTCTATCCCCAGCTGGGTGACAAATTTTTCTAGCCATGAGGTTACTCAGAATGAAAAAGGTAGCTGAAATTCTTAACTCAAGTCGGAATGAAGGAAAAATCAAGACCCTTGTTATTGCTTCCCCCAATGCTCTGTCAAAGAATATGGGGCAAAATGTACTTTATTACAGACATGCATTGTATTGACAATATTTGAGGTCAAAGAGGACACCATCGGTTTTTTAAAGAACCCTATACAAAGTAAAGCTTCAGTAAAGCTTCGGCAAAACTGGCAAAACCAGATTCCGCACATTATTTTAAAGAAGTTAAAGTGAATGCTCGAAGCCTAATATTTCTTGGAGAAGATTATGGCATGTCATTCCACTGCTGCTTTTGTAATATCTAGGCAGATAACTTTATTATCTCTGGCCTCTAGCAACAGTGACATGAAGAAGCGAGTCCGCAAACACCATCAAGTACAGACAAAAGTTGCTTCTCTAGGCAAGATCAAGCTTGGTTTCATACTTCTATCACAGACGGTCTCTGGTTCTATCTCCACACACAACACACATCTTATTATTGCATGCATTACCTTATAGTTACAATTTTGAGAATGACACCTCCGACGCGACAGACTTATGGAACGATAAATAGATACATTAATGTAGTGTCTAACACCTCCGACACGGCAGATAAGTAAATAAATACGCTATCGCTATACATGATGTAATGTTGGCCGCGATATCATCGTGCGTTGCGACATAGCACATGTCTGTTTCCCACTAGTCTAAGGTCATTTAATACTGTCAATCTGTCTCCTGCCCAGCAATCTTTTTGACTAAAAGTACAGGATCAAAAGACTATTACCATCTGTTTGACGCTTCGTCAAACGCTCTGTGTCTCTATTTCTGTGTGGCGAACTGGCGTACGTGGTAGGCGGTCTCCCAATAGGGAGTTACTAGGTTCGAACCCACAATCGGAAAATCTCGTCCCCCGGAGTCATATAACAATGACAGGCTGAGGCTAAGACAGGAGTACTGGCACCCCCGCTCTGTCTCTGTGTGGCAGCACGTACAATTGCCAGACGTCTTGGAACTCAACCACGAGATGGCCCTGCTGCTGACGTTGAACTTTAGCATTTTTAAATCTTTGAAACAATAAAACACATACATACACACACGCAATATGGTACGTGAAAGCCCCCCCCCCCCCCCAAAAAAAAAAAATCCATACACGCGAAACTATTTGTAATTGTCCATGTTACAGTGGTTGATAGATCTCTGTAAATATTTCCCGACCCGATGAACTACAAGCCAGCTTACGGTAGTTGAGTCTTAACATAAAGTACGCGCTACGTATGCTGTACGAAACGAATAAAAACCGCTAGCCTAGAAGCGACGCTCAGCTTTGATAATAAGTGCTGTGATACCCCGGGTCATTGACCATGCTACCTTCGGACCCAATATCTGGCCCGCTGAGATTACCCATTAATCGTGTATATATCGGCCTTGCAATACGTCCTGTGATAGAGACTGAACTTAGGATTGGTCGGGGACAAAATAAATATATGTTTATAGCCTTAAATTGCCAACTAAAATTATTATCTGTATTGTTTGATAAAGTGTGGCCTATTGTTTTGAAGTCCATTGTCATTGCCAGTACAAGACTACGACCACAGTTACTGTGACTATACTGGACGAAAGCTGAGAGGTGTCAAAGACTTTTGAGAGATATCCTGTTCTTGGGCACTTAGATCGGATGTACCACGGTCCCAGTCAGATGACAGTCCAGTCGTACTTCCATCGACTTCTTGCAAAGGCATCGGCTTCTGTTTGTCACTGCACTTAGAATATTCTTCTCTATCTTCTACCCCCTCTCCCTCTCTTTCGCTCCTCTATCTCCTATCCTCCCCACCCTCCCAGATTCTACAATTCTCTCTCACTTCTCTTTCTATGTCTCTCCGACCGTCTCGCTCCCTCAATAACATACAAACCTTTGAAACCCTAACCGACCAGTTGAGAAAACAAACCTTGAATGTTGTCAGTGTTATGAGGGTAATTTAATGGCAACTGTGTTTGTACTAGGAGCGGAGTGAATTAGAGTGGGTCGGTTTTAAATACACGAAGTTTTCAAAACGTTCACTAGTCTTTAAAAATGCTAATATCTTATATCATCACTTAAAAAGTGTCATACTTATGTTAACTATATGAAAAAAAAATATTTTGAACCGAAAGACTGCAAACCAGTGATGACGTTTAAAATATAAAAGATTAAAATATGGAGTTCTACATTACTTGCTGCATGATGTGCAATAAAAGAAAAAGATTTAGAAAAAAATAAATAAATAAAAACATCACGTGCGGTACCGTCGTTAATATCAAATAAAAAAAGAGTTCAAGTCTATCACGTAATGCCAATGATTGAAGTTTCGAATTTTATTCAAGTTAAAACTTCCTTTTCCCAAGAAATGGTAAGGCATGATCTAAAAATATCTATCAGGATTCCAAGAGGTCAAGGCGTCCAAAAATTTTTGGACGCCTTGCAAGAGGTCCATTAAAAGGGTTTTTTTCTTTACAATTTTTAAATAATTAGGTTACCCATCAAAAGACTATATTTAAATTAAAATGGCCAAAAATGTTATGGTAAATTTTTATAGCCAGGCTCCAAATAATTCAAATGTTAAAATTTTTCTATTAAATAGAGACTTACATTTGATCACCTTTTAATAACTTTTAAATGCCACCTCTAAGTTTCACGGGGGAAAATAAACAATTTCCGTGGGGAAGAATAGCAGCAAGGATTACACTACAATACACTACTCACCACACTAAAATCTGATCAGCAGCGTCAAATCATCCCATTCCACTGATCTAGAATGCACAAGTTCCGAGTCTCAATTTGATATATAGAACTAAGAATGAATCTATGTGTCTGAATTTTCTGTACACTTAATTAGACTGTTTCTGAAGTTGCTAATTATGCCTATGTGAATAGTTAGAAATTACCAGAAGAAAACAAAATTTGAAAAACATTATCAATGCAGATTGTGGGTAAAATTACCTTGTCAATGAAATGAACGATTCACATCGTGAAGGCTCGGCACAATTCTAGTCGCAATATTAGATAATCAGTGAGAAACATTCCCCTATCAATCGGATTTAAAAGTAGGCCATATCCCGCAATCTAAACAAATCAAACAATTTTAAAAGTCAATGACTCAATAGAAAAGTTTGCTCGACAACATTTAACTGTTCACCCGCCAATTGAACATTTCGCGTCAAACTTAATGATCTTTTAATTCTTCATCATTTTGTTTAAACCGTATTGAGATTACATAATACAGGCTAAATCCAGAACAGAATAGTTCGAAAAGCCCAGTATTGTTAAACTTAAACCCTGATTTACCCAGATTTTATTGACAATATTCAACGTTACTCAAAGTCCAACAAGTAGATCTACTTTGTTTGGGAATATTTCGGTCTTTTTTGGAAGTTGACACTTGCGGAAAGATTAATTTTACACCGACAAAGATATAGATAGCCGATTGGACTAGATCTAGATTTCGATGTCAGAAAAACAAAATTATATTACTTTTTTGTCATTTTAAAATCACGGAGGTTAGATTTAATAGACACTGAGTACATTTCTGTTTTGCTGTTCACACACTCTCCAAATCGAAAAACACCAAAGCGTTTAGGACTTGTAGGACACCCAGTACTTTCTACACACAACCGAGTTGATACGCAGTACACAATGAATCGTTTGTTGCTGACGAAATTTAGATCAAGATCCAGATTAAACACACTGTATGTGTGTGCTGTTATGCTGCGTTAGTTTAGCGGCTGTTTTGTTGATTTTCCCGTTTCTGTGTACACAGTATTATAGTTATACGATATACGTGTTTGCAATGGATCTGCCGTGCCAACCAACCACCAACAACACAGTACAACACAACAGAGTGTGTGTGTGTGTGTGTGTGTGTGTGTTGTACTGCGTCCACCGGAGCCTCAAGTAACCCTACGTGGGCAGTGTGTGGGTCTATGTGGACCTCTGTGTGTGTATCGTCGCGTGTGCACACTGCCCTGAAACGGTCCCTGTGACCCCAAGTTCGGCGGTCACGTCACATAGTTTGGTCGAGGTGCGACTTTGTCGACAAGGGTCGCCGTCGCACCGTCGCTGGTCCTGGGGAGCGGAGGTGTGTCACACTGGTGTTGAACTATGTAATTGATGTGTGTGCGTGTATCACAAGTCCTGTGTATGTATGTCCAGAAAGGTGCCCGTGTTTGTGTTGACTATGCGTGTCCTCTCTGCTGGAACGCTGGTGGAGACTGGAGAGTGCTGCTGGGTTGACTGAACTTGACGCCCAGATTTTTTTTCCCCTCCACTAGACGCTCGGCTGGCTGAGTCGGCATTTCGTTGCTGGTGACGCGCACGACATGGCCCCGTCCTACCTTGACTGGGCCTCCAGTGGCTGAAGTCAGTGAAGTGGGCCTGACAACGTACTTCCATCGACTTCTTGCAAAGGCATCGGCTTCTGTTTGTCACTGCACTTAGAATATTCTTCTCTATCTTCTACCCCCTCTCCCTCTCTTTCGCTCCTCTATCTCCTATCCTCCCCACCCTCCCAGATTCTACAATTCTCTCTCACTTCTCTTTCTATGTCTCTCCGACCGTCTCGCTCCCTCAATAACATACAAACCTTTGAAACCCTAACCGACCAGTTGAGAAAACAAACCTTGAATGTTGTCAGTGTTATGAGGGTAATTTAATGGCAACTGTGTTTGTACTAGGAGCGGAGTGAATTAGAGTGGGTCGGTTTTAAATACACGAAGTTTTCAAAACGTTCACTAGTCTTTAAAAATGCTAATATCTTATATCATCACTTAAAAAGTGTCATACTTATGTTAACTATATGAAAAAAAAATATTTTGAACCGAAAGACTGCAAACCAGTGATGACGTTTAAAATATAAAAGATTAAAATATGGAGTTCTACATTACTTGCTGCATGATGTGCAATAAAAGAAAAAGATTTAGAAAAAAATAAATAAATAAAAACATCACGTGCGGTACCGTCGTTAATATCAAATAAAAAAAAGAGTTCAAGTCTATCACGTAATGCCAATGTTTGAAGTTTCGAATTTTATTCAAGTTAAAACTTCCTTTTCCCAAGAAATGGTAAGGCATGATCTAAAAATATCTATCAGGATTCCAAGAGGTCAAGGCGTCCAAAAATTTTTGGACGCCTTGACCTCTTGGAATCCTGATAGATATTTTTAGATCATGCCTTACCATTTCTTGGGAAAAGGAAGTTTTAACTTGAATAAAATTCGAAACTTCAAACATTGGCATTACGTGATAGACTTGAACTCTTTTTTTATTTGATATTAACGACGGTACCGCACGTGCACACACACACGCAGCCACGAGATGGCGCAGTTTACGTCACCTGTGTGTACTATGGTATCTGTTTTACCTGCTGAAGCAGACGACTTGTTGCCGAGAGCTGAGGGGAGGACTTGCAAGGGCGTTTTGTCAATTCAGCCAGGCTATGACGCGCACGGAGAAGAAAGGAGTCATATAAACGTCACAGACAACACCAGCCTTGTCACGTGTGGAATTTATAAAATTTACATTCTTCGTTTTGGTATTCAATGTACATGCCGTTTTTGGTAAATTCGATATTGATTACAAGCTAAGGAAAATAAATCCTTTTGGACAAGTCCCCTCTCTCAACGCCTACCCCTTCTTCTCAATCCCCCCCCCCTCTCTCTCTCTCTCTCTCTAAAAAATATATATCCATCTATCTTTTTCTATCGATCGATCTTGCTCCCTTGTTCCGCGGGTTTCATCTCTACTTCTCTCTGCAAATATGTCTGTCTATTTCTATCCTTTTTATCGATCTATCTATCCATATATCCAACCCCATCTCAGCTCGCTTCAATCGTCTTCTCGTAGTAGTTGTAGAGTTGGTTTAACGTCCAACATCAGCACCCAATAGGCTATATTGTGGACGGGCCCCAAGACTGACGTCTGACAATTTTATGTGCCTCTGCACACGAAGCAGGGATACCATGACTGCTGTCTCAGCCGTTCACATTAAACTGACACCGATCCAACCAGTAGAGAGCGAAATCCCCAGGACTCAAACCACGGACCTTTTGCGTAGGAAGCCGATGTTCTACCACATTGACCCCCCCCCCCCCTCCCCGAGATAATGAGATAACTAGTACCTCTCCAGAGTGTAAAAATAGATTATAATTATGTCTACTATTTTCACCGTAAGCCTAGCTGGCAACGCCGTTGTTACGGCGTGTTTATAAGTGTTGGGAGATATTCCAAGACCCTCCGCATTACATTTACAGCAGCCATAGTGAAGGTGTTGGTTATTCGGCTCAATACAAACACGTCATAACCACGGGGTTACGACACTGGCTAATTATAAAGTAAGTAGGAGAAAAGGGTGAATAGGGTGTTGGAATTCATCAAATAATACACGTACTAGAACCAACGTGAGAAAATGTAGAGGAATTTGATAGCAAGCTGTGTAGCGTAGCAAGGTTTCTTGACTTTCTCCCCCCCCTGTCGCTGAACCGCCAGGCTTGCCGCCTTCTTCCACGTCACAGCACAGACACAATGTCAGAAAACAGGTTCACGTAACGTGCACTTTTTTGTTTGGAATGCTTGTATGCAATATCACCCCACCCCCAAATCCAGGAGTCCGTGTAAAAATATATGACCCTTACCCCCACTTCCCAATCCACACGTCTCACTCTATTCTTTACTATTTTCTCTCCCTGGAAAGAAAAGAAAAGAAAACATAGGGGAAAAAAGAAGATATATAACCCTTCTTATCTATACAAACGGTTCTTAAAGCTGCGCAACTTGATTATTCTCTGAGTGGCCTTAAAATAGTTTTTGTTGTCTTCGATGTTGTTGCTGTTGTTGTTGTTGTTGTTGTTGTTGTTGTTGTTGTTGTTGTTGTTGTTGTTGTTGTTGTTGTTGTTGTGTTGTTGTTGACATTGTGTTGTTTATTTGTTGTACAATTTTTTCAAAAGCAAAACCAAATAACTGTGTATCTTGTTAAAAATCTTGGTGTAAACTATTATGACGATTTTCGTTATCTTATATTAAGTGTCAATAAACGTTACCATCATGACATAACGTGCCATTCAAGGACAAAAGGAGTTTAATCTTATCTGGAACAAAATAATGCTGCACTAGATCTCCAGACAGAATCTCCCCCCATTGTTGTAACCCCCCCAGAGGTATGCGACGAATGCAGGAGTAACAAGAGCCACTAGTCTAGCAGTAGCAGCCAGAGTCGCAGACAGGCCCCCGCACTGCGGCCTCTTTCACCCAGGAATTCTCCAGGCTGTATGATCAGCTGATGTCAGCCGAAATCTGCCCTGCAGATCCTCTTTAATACGTTTACACACATGTTGCTATCTAAGTCTATCTGAGGATTTTAAGTACAAAGAGGAATTAAATGTTGACACCCAAAGCAACACGAAGTTAAAAGCCGTAGTCGCGCGTCTAAAAATATTTCCCTTTTTGTTTGGACCATAGATATATAATTAATTGGTATTTATATACATCTATGGTTTGGACTAAGTACCCTTGGTGCCTAAACCTGAGGCCGTGGACGCTTGCTGATAGCACTGTGTTGTAAAGTGCCCGTACTTGCTTGGTTAGTTATGCATAATATTAACAGTTTTAGAGAATGCGATTTCAGAAAATGTTATGTCACTCATTTAGGAGACATGACATTGAGATCTGTTCAACAATCCGAAACATGCAGTATGCATACGTAGAGTTATTTGATGTAAACAATATTATATTTGTTTATATCATTGAGCACTTTTTAGTCCTTGCTCATTTCAAGCACTTCATTGTTGATATGGCTACCTTTAAATGAATGTCATACTGCATCGTGTCCAAAGATAAGACCAGGGAGAGTCACATAAAGAGGAATTAAATGTTGACACCCAAAGCAACACGAAGTTAAAAGCCGTAGTCGGGCGTCTAATAATATTTCGCTTCTTGTTTAGACTAAGTACCCTTGGTGCCTAAACCTGAGGCCGTGGACGCTTGCTGATAGCACTGTGTTGTAAAGTGCCCGTACTTGCTTGGTTAGTTATGCATAATATTAACAGTTTTAGAGAATGCGATTTCAGAAAATGTTATGTCACTCATTTAGGAGACATGACATTGAGATCTGTTCAACAATCCGAAACATGCAGTATGCACCTATCACAGACACTGATGGCACACACCAAACTCTATAGCTATATAACCCGGATGACGCACCCGCCCACTTGCTCTTCTAGCGCCGCGTCACTGAGGCAGCCACCACAGCCTAGACCAGCTTACCAGCCATTAAAGTGTTTGCATTTAGCTAAACAATAGTAACAAAACTGCAAGCAAATACGTCTTTATGGCATATCATTGGCATACCTGCCACTGTGGCAGCTACCACGGCCAAGTACACAACCGAGTTGATAACAATACAATCATTCAATACACCTTTCAAAAGTATGGCCACATTGATCCATGTCAATTTAGTAAGAGCGTGGTCCCAAGAGTGCGGGGGCGAAACAAAATTACAATGCTTATAAAAAAATCTATTTAATGCATTTTTGCGAGGCATTATCGAAAGGGATAAAAACCACACGTACAGTAAGAGGAGTCCCAATAAAATAGATTTATTGTTACCATCGAAACTACAATCAGTCCTTTCAGGATAGGTTTTCTACACGTAAGAAGTGGAAAGCACCCAGCCATCAACCAACCAAACAACAAACCAGTTACACATTCATGCACGTCCGATTCGCCAACCAAACAACCTATCAAACATTCGGGGGATGTGGTAGCCCTGGGGTAGAACATCGGCTTCCGACGAAGAGGTCCGTGTTCGAGGCCTGGCGATTTAGCCCCCTATTGATTGGGTCGGTGTCAGTTTATAATGTGACCGGCTGGAACAGGAGTCATGGTATCCCCACCATGTGTCGTGTATGGCAGCACATAACAAAAAGAAGACATTAGTCTTGGGGCGCGTCCACAATATAACCTGTATAGTGCCTGGGTTGGACGTTAAACAAACTCAACTATCAACCACTCCCAGGATAGACAGCCTGCATCCTGAAGACGTCCAGAACTGAAACTGATTTGTTTTGATGATGGTTTCTTAACTCCTAGCCCATCAAACGTGTTATGTCATGGACAAGTCTCATGATTCAAGTCTGCCAATTTTAGGGACTGCCACACTGACAGTGCGGAGAAGCTAGGGGTAGTACATACATGGCGGAAGTTGGTTCCGATGCCCGACATGGCAAGTCGAGCGTCTACATCTATTTCCTAGCTGGTCACGTTAAAGTTTATACCAGAGATCTTACATAGGAAAAAACGAAGACGATAGGGGAAAGGGAATCCGCAGTCGCATACAATCATATCTTTTTCCTATATTAAGGAGCCAATGGATGATCAGAAAACTGCATGACAAAAGGGCATGGTTACGTCATTCGCTATCATCGTGTAGATCTGCATGGACTTGGCCTTGAGCCCAGCACTAAGGCTAGGAGAGTAGCCCGGTCCGCGTGTAGACTCTGCACTTATTTCTGCTCAATGAATACCGTTACACTGAATAACCATTAACATATTTATAAGAGTGTTGTACGGCGCACCCTGCCACAAAGCTCGCAACAATGGAGAACCTCCCGTCGCAAAAGTGATTTGTTATTTAAATGAGAAAGAGGAGCGACAGTTATTGGCTGTTGATTGATAAAGCCTTTCCAAGTCCGGGTTATTTTTATTTTGTTTGGTCGGTTTCTTTACGTCCTGAACCAGTAACTAAGGTTGTATCGCAGACGAGTCTCATGACTATTTGTCAACACCAGGATGATCTAAACGTCTCTCCTTTAACCATAGGACGCCAGGACGGTTCTGAGTTGATCATTTGCTGTAGCGGCGGACGGTCAGCTATTCCGTGCTATAACTCTGGTACGGTCTGGTACGGTCTATGGTTTAAGCTGGTTGACTGGTTGGTTGGTTGGTGTGTTGGTTCGCTGGTTGACAAAATCGTGAGTTACTTGTGAAGCTCACCTCTGGGGGTGGGGAGCAGAGTTAACGTCTACCTTACAAACTTCATAAAAATGTCTTGGCATATTGCAGGTTGATACAAAGGTTTATTTGTCCTTTTCAGTGTACCGGAACCTATAGCCGAATGTGTATTGACAAAACTGTAGAGACACCGTCTGGGTGTTAACAAACGGACAACACTGTATGGTAAAGATGTCCTCATGATATTCTATGACTGAATTTTGGTGTCAGTGAGTCATGTGAGCATTGATAGGGGCGTAGTGGATCAGTTAAAGCAAGTTATAAGATATTATCACTAATTTTCTAAATTGTCTTTCTTTTTTCTTGTTTGTTATTTGTTTTGTTTCGTTGTTTGTTGTTGTTCTTGCTGGTTTTTTTGTTTGTTTTGTTTCTTTATTTGTCTTTTTTTTTGTTTGTTGGTTTGTTTTGTTGTTGGTTTGTTGTTTTGTTGTTTTTTGTGTTTTTTTTTTTTTTTTTTGTTGTTTTGTTGTTGTTTTTTTGTTGTTGTTTTTTTTTTTTTTTTTTTTTTTTTTTTTTTTTTTTGGGGGGGGGGGGGTTGCGAAACAGTTGTGAATTTAAGTGTGGAAAGCCCATGATTGTTCCCCATCTTTACACCACTGCTTTCATAGCACGCACTCCAGTCACTATGTTTTGTAGTGGTTGGGTAGTTTTACGTCTCCTAATTTTCCAAAAGAATTCTATAAATAGACGGGGGCATCAACTGAGATTCGAACCTTAGTCGACCTGGACTGTTCGCCAATCTAGAGCTCTGCCAACCGACCTTTCTGGCGTCAAATACTTCTCCATTTCTTTACATTCTCAATGTTTTTAAAACCCCTAAAGGTAAGCGAAAATGAGGTCGTGAAAACCATATCACCGCGTCATTCATAAAATAATGACCTTCAACAGGTTTTTATTTAGTTTGTTTTCCCAACAGCAGCACAATTAGCAAACTATATGTAGACGGGAAATGACTGAATGGGTGTTAATCAATCCATGGTTGTGCTACGTTTGAATACTTCGTTCGATTTTCTTTTTTTCTTTTTTTTTCTACCCATTCTTCGTTTGTAAATAATCGGCATATGACGCTTGTTTTCAATTATTGAAATCTACACTGTTGTTTTGTGCTGCTGACACAATAATGATTCAGTTGCATTAGGACTAATCATGCACGAGAAACTTATTGGAATTATTCATTCCCACTGACGCAAGCCGCGCTGGAGCATTAATTTTACAGGGAACTCAGCTAGTCAATAAGGATCACTTCTTTCCAGAATGTAACACTAATTAAAATGCGTGCTTTAGTTAAACTGAGAACTGACACAACAAACACACCAAGACGGAGAATGTGTGTGTGTGTGTGAGAGAGAGAGAGAGAGAGAAAGAGAGAGAGAGAGAGAGAGTGAGAGAGAGAGAGAAATAGAGTTTTTTATTTAGAAATTAAAGGAGGGGGATAAGAAAGAGAAGAAATGGAGAAGAAAGAAGAAGAAAAGAAGAAGAAGAAGAAGAAGAAGAAGAAGAAGAAGAAGAAGAAGAAGAAGAAGAAGAAGAAGAAGAAGAAGAAGAAGAAGAAGAAGAAGAAGAAGAAGAAGAAAAAGTCATAGCTCCCTCTGATTATCACCCACTACTCGTAAGTGCATACTAGAGAGTGGCAAAGGATGAAACCCAACTAAACACGAATACAGGACAAACTGCGCCCTTTGAAACAAAACCTAAAAACAAAAACAAAAAAATAATTGACTTACGACACTGGCTATGATGATACTAGACATAATGCCAATCGCCCAGATTAACTTTAACCACACGGAGTAAAAGTAGTTTAGATTAACAATAACACTACAGATTCGTTGAAAATAATTATGTTTGGTCGTTTCACTGAATGAATGGATGCCAAGTCAGTGGCAAGTTCAGCTTAAAACAGGATGAACTCCAAAATCTAGCTCAGTTCGTCGTGATTTGGAGTCCGAACCTCAGCTGTTGGTGCCAACCCCTCTTTACAATATGCGATTTTTAGCCATAAGAAACGCAACACATGGTGGGAAAATGTTTTAGTTGACCCCCCCCCCCCAAAAGCGTAACCGCTACCCACAGGAAAGGTTATAAATACATGTGTTTATGTAACGCTATATAATTCTTGTATGCAGAAGCTATGTTAGTTAAGTACATGCAGAGACCAGTGTGGTCTTAGCACTGACTCGTGTAGATGTCTGCGCTTGCGTGCACTTTTGCTTGACAGACTGACGGAGGTCGAATTGGAAAATACATGTTTCATACCCCCACCCCTCCCTTCCTCAGGCCACCATGTTTCAGCTTTTAACAGCGTGGTGCGGAGTAGATTAAAATTTAATGCATTGATAACGGCTGCACCTGCCAGGAATGGCCTGCATTCTATTTCTGGGTGTCCATAATCTCCAACAACGCCCTCGCCGTCTCTGCCCTCCAGGAGGGTGAACAGCCGACAACAGGGAGACCATGTGGACAGGATAAGTGGGTCTGTGGTCTGATCAAAACAACAGCAATGCATGTATATGTAAAGCCCACTGAATGATAAGAAAGGAAGGGAGAAGGTTCATGTAAATGTCAATTTGGACGCTCTAACCCTCATACAGAACAACAGAGAAGGAGTCAAGGATCCCTCCCCGTTTTTCTTTAGGAATACTGTAGGAGAAGGTAAGGGAAAAGCAATTGTAAAAATATTCTTCATTTATTCCCCTCACGAGAGGAGAAGGAAAAGCAACACCAATTGAGTAATAATCTCAAGTACGTTAATCTCGCAGAGGGAACATGGAGAAGGAGGAAAAGAAGTAGTATGATCTCCATTCATTTTTTTTTATAGGGAGGTAGGAAAATATGAAGAAGAAGAATTCAAAGTATTCTCAAAGACTTTCAAAGAAAGGAAAGGAAACGGATAAGTACGCGTGCAATTATTTCCATTATTCATTGAGGAGAAAGGAGAAGAAGTAAAAATAGAAGGAACACAATAAACCCTATAATTTATTAAGAGTAGAGAACACACACAAAAAGAAGGAAACGAAAGACAAGTGCATTTCAAAGGGCCAGGCAATTTTCTTTTATTACGTCACATGGTGGATTCAGCTTCTAAAAGTGGAAACTTTCAGCCCAGTCTCTGTCGTCACCGTCCCGAGGCGGGAATACGGGGTTAATCAAAAGTCAATAAAAGCCGTTAGGGGACTCGGAGAGTGGATGGCTTAACAGTATCACACTCCGGTAAACAGCAGGGTCGTGACTTCTCTCTCTCCTCTCTCTCTCTCTCTCTCTCTCTCTTTCTCTCTCTCTATCTCTATCTCTCTCTCTCTCACTCTCTCTCTGTCTCTCTATTTTTCTATATATATCTCAGTGTGTGTCTATGTCACTGTCTCTGTTTCTGTCTCTGTCTCTCTCTCTGTCTCTGTGTGTGTGTGTCTCTCTCTCTCTCTCTCTCTCTCTCTCTCTCTCTATTATTTATCTAACATGATCATTTCTAATGGGAGAAAGTTAAACTCTCTTCTTATTGAAAGTTTTTGCCAAGACGATGGAATCCCAGAACGATATATAAAGACCTTGGTAGATCATATATTGACACCTAACCAATCAGTAGGAAACAATGAGTCCTGAACCATGGACTTCTGATTAAAAGCAGCTTCGCTCTGCTTGCTGAGCTAACTCTGCCCTTTCACCGCCAACAATCGTGATGAACTTTGTAAATCCACTGCAGAAATGTAGCCTCCTGACAGGCCGAGCTCCCATGCAAATAAGGCAGTTTGAGCCAATCACATGCCAGGTTTGAATTGGCAGGCAGGTGATACATGTATTAATTTTGAGAGAAGCAGAGGTTTGCAGAGGAGGGGGACCTTTTGCGTCGGAAGCCGATGTTCTACCCCTGGACCAACGTGCCCCCCCAACTCTCCGGATAGGGAGGGGGTGACAAAAATGCTGATTAGCTTTACATCGCCCAACGAATTATTCAAGGACATGGGTGTATAAATCTATGTTCAAGCATTATCTGGTCCGGTGCAATAGCGCATCACTGACCTAATTCTGTAAAGAGACAAAGACACCAACAGGTGAGACACGAACCGGACTTGCCGCTAATCACCCTAGCTCTACAGAGTAACAAATGCTCCCGGGGGAGAAAGAGGGGCGGGAAAGGGGGGCACAAGTAAA
>RQTK01000369.1:173397-248785 GCA_003991915.1 Elysia chlorotica | reverse complement strand
TCTCTCTCTCTCTCTCTCTCTCTCTCTCTCTCTCTCTCTCTCTCTCTCTCTCTCTCCTGTTTGTAGAGTCTGTGATCTGTGTGAAGGACAGTCACTGTGTGTGTGTGTGTGTCGACTGTGTGAATGTGTCTTTCAAGTGGTCTCACGGGGCCAGTGTTATGGCCGCATTTGGCCTTGCATAGCGACGGGGGCACCGGACGGAGCTCTGCAGTGATGGTGTGACGGGACCATGGTGTAAAGAGCTGATGGGGCGATGGGGCAGCTACCGTTACGGCCGGCTGCGAAATTCCAGGTCCATGTTGGGGAAAGCAGGTTTGTAATTTGTATTTTTTAGCAACTGCTTAAAAGAACTGGTCAGGCAATAGCTGTTAACAAACTTTTAATACATTTTTCGCGTTGACACTTACACAATACACAATGGCGAAAAGACAATCGACTACATATAGCGTGATGTAATGTTATGTTCAGATATAAAATCGAGCCAGACAAGCATAATATAAAGAAAAGAGTGTTGTTTGTGTCGTTGGTCAGACTCACTAACATAAGTAACAACTAGACACAAAGTCCCTACCAGAGTTGGGGAAGGTGGGGGAGATTGAACCCGCGACCCTTTGATAGAATATCTGCGGTCTAATCGGGAATTGAACCCGTTACCCTTTGACAGAACCTGTGCGGTATAATCGGGAATTGAACCCGTAACCTTTTGTTAGAACCTGTGCGGTCTATCCATGGATCAGCTCGTACCCTGGAGGTACATGATATTATGTACATACTGTATGCTGCCTTTGTTTCTATTGAATCCTGGACTACACTGAATGTGGGGCAGTTACCTCCCCGTTCCCTGATCTGGCCAGAACTGTCAAGGTTAGCGGCAGGCAGAGTACCTGGAATGTTTCCACATCTGATCAATGGACCGAGAAAGAGGGAGGGAGGGAGAGAGAGAGAGAGAGAGAGAGAGAGAGAGAGAGAGAGAGAGAGAGAGAGAGAGAAAGGCCCATTATAGGAGTGGAGGAAGGGGAAATTCTTTTGGAAAGTTTGTTTTCGGTCCATCGGTTGAGAGGACGTGGTGGCAACCGGCAACTGGCAAGTGGAGAAACCCACATTTCTTTCTTTCTCTATTTTTCTTTCTTCCTTTCTCTCTTAGCATTTGGTATAATGTGGTCAGCTTAGACGCGAGTCCTGGTGTCCTTGCACTGTCTCTGTGTGGCAGCAAAGTAAACACTATCAGACGTTAGTCTTGGGACCCATCCACGATAAAGCCTCTTTCTCTCCTTATGCTCTCCATTTCTCCCTATAAGTTCCTATAAATGAAAACATTTACGCGGTAAACAAAGCTAGATTGTGGCGCGCCAGATATCTCACTCGGTAGTGCACCGGGCTGGAGACATTGGGTCCGAGGTTCGGATCTAAACTGATGTGCCTCCTGCCTCCACTGAGGATTTTTTTGGAAACCTCGGGCGTCCTAAAACTAGTCAAAAATGGTCGTTTACTCATGCTTGTCCAGCGAATCCACAGGATGGACATCGGTCAAGGGTTTGGCTATGACGACGACAGAGCTGCTTGTAAATCAGTCCAGAAATATGCTTGACGCCGATAGGGTCCGTGCGACTGAGGGGATACACATAACTCGTGTCTTTCACTTTAAGAGGACAGGGAGGTTAAGTAACTGTACTGGCGCCTAACACCGTTCTTCAAACCCTTTCTTTCTTCACAACACTACATGTATTTAAGAGTCGATGCGAGCTAAATCACTCAACTGTTAGACACTGTAAGAACAGTTTACATCGTCCTTCAGCATAGACTAGAGAGTTGAGTTGTTTTAACGTCCAACGTCCGCACTATATAGGACTATATTGTTGATGGGCCCCAAGACCAGAAGTCTGACAATTTAATGTGCTGCCACGCACGAGACAGGGCGGGGATGTGAGCCGACCACATTTAACTGACACCGATCCAACCAGTATGGGGCCAAATCGCCAGGATTCGAACCAGGGACCTCCTGCGTCGGAAGCCGATATTCTTCCCCCTCTCTCGGAGCATACCATATGAGCTAAGAAAAATACACTTGAGTATCATTCTGTACTAACTCTGCAAAACAAAAAACAAAAACAAAAACATAACAGATGTAGATCACGGTTAGTCCCATTATTCGAAGATTTGATCACTTAGATCGATCCAGTGTCTTGGCCTGTACCACTCCCTTCTTGTCAAGCCCATGTTGTAACAAAGGCACGCAGTTTGTCAAGCTTTGTTAAGTCACAATCAACCCATGCTGTGGAAAAACAACACCGACAACACAGGACTGGTACTGGTACATGTACTAGCACATGGCGTTCTGATCAAACTGTGTAAGTGCATTGTGCGCAAGACTTGGAGACTGGGCGATAACTCCATATAATAGAGCAGTAATAGTTATGGTCACTTGAATACATGATAGACGCATTTTGGAACAGAATACAGGATAAGAATACAGAATACAATAATCTTTACCCATCCCTCAAGGAGAAATTAAAAATGCACTCTCTTCATACAACAGACAAAATTAAGAACTTTACATCGATAAAAAAAGGTATAATTTCGACATAAAGATTAATTATTATACACAATATACACGTACACAAATGGTGAGTAAATGTAAAAATAGATTCTTTTGGATAGAGGCTTAATACAAAAATAGTTAAGTATAATTAATAATGGGTTTAAAAGAATTTCTGTGTTGTAAATAATCATTTTTTAAAATGTTCATCTAGGCAAAAGGAATATCCTTATCGGTTGGCTCTGCCCTCGGTATCCTTAGTCTTTCACTATGTAAAGTCTACTATCGAATTCGTCATGGAGAGGATGTGACTGTCTTGTTGTTAAGTATCTGTTTCGTCTTATTTTCAGTGCGTTGTTTACAAAGTGTGTCAAAATCTTTTTGTCGCCTCCAAAACCCACCTGCTTTAATGATAATTTTGTTTAGTTTGCCTTTGTCCTGTTGTTGTTTTTTTAAGTTCGACCCCAAAATGAGATGCCAGTGAGAACATTTTACAATATTTTTTATACTGAAAATCAGTAGAATTACGGGAAATTGACATCACTGACTGTTATGCATACTGTGCGGGTTGAGAAAAAAAATAGTCTAACATTCTGTCCCACATGTTACTGAATCATATTTATTAGGAATATTTCCAACAGAGAAGCGCAGAACCTCCATCCTATTTCTTGGCGGTATGCATATGGTTCATAACAAGGCTTTCCGGTTTGGTTTGTTTGGATGATGTCTTGGTGCCCATCGTATAAAGCCGCTAGGGTATCTCAACAAAGGGCTATACGGCCCTAGAATTTGGCTAGGTAATGCCATGCTACTGTTGCCTTGCTCAAGTTTTGGAACTCTTATCACTATTGATGTGTTCTGGGTATGTATCAAGAACTACGGTCGATAAATTAGTCTATGTTACTAGTATACCCATTGCATATGTAACAGACTGAATATAGAACCAGCTCTGCAGAATACATTGTGTTAAGACATTTCCCCTACCAACTATTTCCTGTGTAAGCATTATTTACGTTCGGCGAGGGGAGAGGGTGGGGGGTGCAATGATAAAAATAGAGAGATCTGAGAAATGACCACGTTGTAAAAATTCCTAAGGGGCATAAAATGTGTGGCCCACGGGGAAACGGTCAGCCCTCCACGAATATTGTTATTATTATTCGTTTCGATCCAGGTCACTCGAAATACGTGACTTGGGCGTTAATGGTTGACAACCCTCGGGGAAAAACACTGGCACTTGGCGAGAGAGGGCAGAAGAGAAGGGACAGACAGGAGGAGAGCGAGGCGGAATGTTAAAAAAAAAGAGACAGAGATAAGGGGGATAGACAACGAAGGCACAGAGGGGAACAGGGTAAAACTGAGAGGTCTCTTTAAGACAGGCTTTAGTGCAAAAAGATAAAAGGTCACAGAAAAAGAGATGTGTGCGCTGTCAATCATATTTTGGTTTTCTAAATTTAGGGATAAAATTTGCAAAGGGGTGGATCTATATCTCCTGGGTTAATGTAATACATTAATTAGTTTCTAATCATGGAAAAACAAAAACAAAAAGTGAGAGACACGGAAAGAAAGATCGAGGATAAAGAGAGCGCGAGTCAAAAACATAACATGACGGAAAGAGGAAGGCGGAGGGTGAGGCAGAGACAAAGAGACAGTGAGAGAACGAGAGAGTTGTGAAGAAAGAGGGGGCGAAATAAAGAGAGAGAAGGCAAGAGAAAGACAGCGAGGAAGAGACGAAGAGAGAATGAGACAGAGAGAGAGGGAGTGAGAGAGAGAGAGAGAGAGAGAGAGAGAGAGAGAGAGAGAGAGAGAGAGAGAGAGAGAGAGAGAAAGAGAGAGAGAGAGAGAGAGAGAGAGAGAGAGAGAGAGAGAAAGAGAGAGAGAGAGAGAGAGAGAGAGAGAGAGAGAGAGAGTGAGAAGCAGGTCAGGCGTTTGAGGTCATGACCTGGACGAGTGGCCGCCGTCTCTGCCAGCGGTCGGGTGAGGGAGTGAGAGGGTCCAGTCCAGTTAGAGAGGGACATGCCTGTGCGCACATTCCCCAGGCTGACCTCGAAAAAGGTCAAGAGGAGCTGGCGGCTTAACTCAGATCAGTTAGAAACGAGGCAGTCTCTCTCTCTCTCTCTCTCTCTCTCTCTCTCTCTCTCTCTCTCTCTCTCTCTCTCTCTCTCTCTCTTTCACTCTCTCTCACTATCTATCGTTCGTTTGCTCCCTATTTCTCTCTTTATTTCCTCTTTCTTTATCGCTGCATGTCTGTCTCTCCCGATCTAAAATTTAAAGTGCAAGTGCTCAGAAATGTTGATTTTCTAGTGATACATGTATTGCCCTATAAATTATATCTGTCTTCAATCATCTTTCTTTTTTTCTTTTCTAGTCACAATGTCTGCGGAGGCAAAGGATGATGTATCTGAAGAGGATGAGGACAGTTCCAACCTACCATCTCAAAATGATGGAGAATACAGTGGAGAAAAATCAAGGCCTTCCTCTAATATATACACCCCACTGTTGACTGGTGCCAGGCTCCTTGCAACTCCAGCAAATGCCTCCAGGTTGCAGCTGGATAGTAATATCCCAACTGACATCATAAGCAAATCAGCTGCTGTACAACATCAGACAAGAGGTCACAGATCATCAGTAAGACCATTTTTCTGTTGTGGCAGTGAAGTTTCTCTTGTCAGTCTAGTTGATAATCTGCATCTCAAAGATGAACAGGCTTCTGATGTATCAAAATTCAATAAAATTGAATGTACGGAAAGATCCTCTGAGGAAGAAGACTCCACGTTAAGCTGCAATCAGTCTGGGAACATTTCAGTCCCTTCATCAGGGCAATCGCTTCTAAGAAAGAAGAAGAAAGACAAACATGCAGTTAAAAAGAAATCTTGGAGTTTAAGATTAAGAGGAAGGTGGAATACTCAATGGAGAGTAGCCCACCCTCAGCGCCATAGGGTTGATTTGTCCTACTTCAATGTATTTAAAAAATGTTTTACCTAGAGATATCATATCGCGTGCAGAACAAAAAAAGACAATATCGGAACTTAATAGTTTAAATACTATTGGGTGACTAAAATCAAATGTTTACGTTTTAAAAGATTTGGTGCACAGACTTTTCAACTTTTTTAACCTGCACGTATGAAGGGACACTCCAGCTTTTACATGTACTTCAGTCTTGTATTTCTACTGTTTCTTAGTTGTTCCTGCTCCTGCTTCTGCTATTACTAGTTATTACAACTAATTCTTCTACTACTACTACTACTACTACTGCTACTGCTACTGCTGCTGCTGCTGCTGCTGTTGCTACTACTACTACTACTACTACTACTACTACTACTACTACTACTACTACTACTACTACTACTACTACTACTACTACTACTACTACTACTACTACTACTACTACTAATAATAATAATAATAATAATAATAATAATAACAACGATACTACTACAACAACAACAACAACAAACTACTACTACTACTACTACTACTACTACTACTACTACTACTACTACTACTACTACTACTACTACTACTACTACTACTACTACTACTACTACTACTACTACTACTACTACTACTACTACTACTACTACTACTACTACTAATATCTTTTTAATTTACACAAAACAATCGTACTTGTAGAAAGACACCCACCTTAATAATAATAATAATAATAATAATAATAATAATAATAATAATAATAATAATAGTAATAATAATAATAATTCGTTTTTTCTTTTTCTTCTGCTACTATCACTAAAACTATAATCAATTAAATGTGACTAAAACTACTACTGTTGCTGAAAGAGAGTCGTTTAGTCCTCTAGACCGCCGAGCACCACGTACGAGGTTTGAATCTCAGCTGGTGTTCCAAATTCCATAAAAGACTGTGAGACAGTGCAAAAAAACGTAATCGTAATATCACCATTAAAACTTTTTTTTCAATCAAATACAAGACTAGAAGTGGAAAAAAGGTATGAAGTATTAAAATAGGAATGTATGTCCAAAGGCTTTAAGTACAAACATTTTATAGGGAAGAAAGTTGGAATATTATAATACTAAGTAATACGTGTAATTATGTTGGACCGTTACAACAGTTTCAGAACAAAAGGTGTGAATAAAACTAGATTAGCGCAAAAGGGGAAATGTGTCAGAATGCGGCCAATGTCTCGCACACAATAAAGGTGCCAATATGTGAGATTAATGTTCAGGTGTTTGAGAAAGGTATAGACAGGTAAGAATAGATCTCTATTGGTCACCCAAGGATAATAATGTTGATGGAGAAGAGAATGAGAAATTAGACTTGTGCTAGGGAGGAATTCTTGGGAGTAAAAAACCTATCTATTTTCATTATAAAAATGCAATGAAACTATCCACGTTTCTTCTGAGATCAACTATGATAATGGTTTGTTACAGATCACTGTTCCCTTATTACGCTCAAGTGAGTTCAATCCGATCATTAATTTTCGGTGACTTGGCCTGATCTTATATGGAGGCCTCGGTCAAGGGTCTAGGTGACCCAGAAATGGGCCAGCCAAGGAGAAATTCCACTACATATTAATCTAGTTATATTTCCATGTTCGCTAACACTCGCTGTCAAAAGAGTTTGACATCCTGGATTCAAGTTCGATTGTATGGTCATTTTTTCATTATCGTTCGAATGTAGATAAATATTATACGATACATTTCAAATATAAGTTTAACCAAAGTCTAACGTAGCTCATTTTTTTCCAACAATACTGCACGTAGTCACGCACGATTTGGAAATAAAATCGCACTTCAATTCGGTTACTGGGACTCCCCATTGGACTCGGTGTGTTGATGTGTGTGACTCAATGGCTGCCCAAGTGGTCAGATCAGGGGAGCACTAAAACATAAAGTGCAAGTTAGCGATAAGTTCCAAGGTTATATTAAGTAAACTAGAACTAGGTCATCCGGATCAGGTGCTAAGCCTGGACCTGAATATCTGGTTTATACTCTACAGGGGTCCCTTCACTATACACAGGTTTCTACCGTAATTATAGTCTGCGTGGGTCTGCCCTCTACTGGGGTCGCTACAGTGTACGTGGGTCTCTACAGTCTACACCCTACACGAGTCTCAACGATCTGACCGCTCAGAGGGGTCTCTCCGCGATTATAAAGGGTTATAATTGTAATATCTCTCGGGTCTCCAACGTACAGGGGTCCGTGACTGGACCCGACCGGCCACCGCTGGGGGGCGCCAGGTTTGCCAACTGACGGAAGCGATTAGTCGATTACAGGCGATTGGTTTTACGGACAAGATCGATGACCGCCTAGAGGGCACAAGGCCGCGCGTTCAACTCATTGGAGAGGGTGGGAGAGGGTTCGATGACCGCCTAGAGGGCACAAGGCCACGCGTTCAACTCAGTGGAGAGAGTGGGAGAGGTGGGGAGCAGAAAGAGAGCAAGTGATAGAGACGGGTTAAGTGAGAAAGAGGGTGAGAGAGGAGGTAGAGATAGAGAGGAGTGACTGGGGGAAATTTGAGGAGACATAAGAGGGCGAAAGGGAATGAGAAGGAGGGAGCGGTAGACGAATAGAAAGAGAAGTAGTTGGACATAAAAAGAGTTGGGGGGGGGGTAGAAAAGGGAAAGAGAAAGAGAGAGCGACGTTCGAGGTTTCACCTATATCATGGCTGAACTCTAGACATTGACTGGTTAAGGGGGGAAAATATAAGATTATGAAATCTTTTTATCAGAATGATAGTGTTCCATAAAGTCTTTGACTGTTGCTATTTGTTGTTGTTTTGTTTTTTTTTGTTTTTTTTTGTGGGTTTTTTTTTACCTATTTACCGTCGGCTGAAGGACAAGGATTAAAATTAACGTGACATTTGTTGTTGGAAGTCCGGTTAGTGACAAGTTAGCAGCACCATGCAATTTTCGTGGGATGTATATTTATATAATAATAATAATAATAATAATAATAATAATAATAATAATAATAATAACGGTTATCGAACAAATAGACACTTCCTATATAATAATAATAATAATAATAATAATAATAATAATAATAATAATAATAATAATAATAATAACGGTTATCGAACAAATAGCCACTTCCTATGATTAATTTAAAATGTCAGATCTCGGAGGTTTTGTGTGTACGGACCGCAGAGCTACCGTTCCCAGCCCAGAGCATTAACCACGAGAGCTACCGGCGCTTCTCATAGGTGAACAAACGTTAACAACAACTTAACTATGTCCCGAATAACTCACAATTTAATTATCATGGTCTCAAATCACTGAAAACTCGGTATATCATTCATTGACTAGAATCACGATACTGAGAACTATCGCGGTCTCTAATCACACAACTCGTAACATACTATGAACTAACTGACCGTAGTGTAGAACTTATCCCGGAACTATCACTGTTTAGAAGTATGTAAGTAAGTACATGTAACTATGAAGACAGTGCAACTTACCTTGATCTCGGTGCGTGCCCTGTCTTTCTGAATCTCCGTTGAAACAATACAAACAAGTCGCCGTGTGAAACCTCTACTAGTACTACAGTGTCCGACAGCCTGCGGGTGCTTGCGGCAGTGTGGCAGTACGGCTAGCTATAGGCTTCCTCTGGATCTAATCTAGAACTCTCTTGATCTATCAAAGCCGCGAACAATCACAAAACGCGTGCACAAACGTAACCATGACGTCACCGTCTGCAGTTTCTCCCACGATGTTTTCCAGTGCGGTGCTCGAGCAGGTGTGTGTATAATGGGTGTCACTGTGTGTGTACATTCTTCTCTCTCTCTCTCTCTCTCTCTCTCTCTCTCTCTCTCTCTCTCTCTCTCTCTCTCTCTCTCTCTCTCTTTCAGTCTTTCCCTCTCCCTTATCTGCCTTTCGCTGATCGCCTATTCGCTGTGGAATGCTAATACCGAGACCTGTTTTTAGATTCTGATTTAACGTTAGCACTCTGCGGTATTTGTTTTCAAGTTGGGGGATATGTTCACCAAACCCACCCAACCTTCGCCCTAAAAAGAAAAGAAATGGAATATATACAGAATTTGTCAAGTGAGAGCGAAAGAACTAAGGAGGAGTGAAGGGAGAGAAACATGGAGAATCAGAGAGCAAAAGGTGGAGAAAGGGGGAGAAAGAGAGAAAGAGGAAGAGAGAGAGACACAGACAGAGAGGGATAGAGGGGTGGAAGGGGGAGAGGCATAGATAGGCATATTGAAACCGTTAGAAAATTAAATAGGGAGGCAGAGAAACGTGCAGAGAGCAAGTGATTACTGGCTAATGTTCCATATTTTATCACGGTTCTGTTCTTTCTTTCTTTTTTTTCTTCTTTTTTGCTTACAATGATAGCGATGTGACATCCAACCTGAAACGGCAGTCACGGCGTTTGCCAGCTGTGACCTTGAGCAAGCAGAAGCAAAAACTGGCTAATGCACAAAGTATAATTATATTATAATTCACTCTACTGTGACCATGTAAGTGTAACTACCGTGGTTGTTATAAGGTCCAATTTCATGACAGCCTCAACAAAAAAAAGGAGTGAACGATTCTGTTGTTGTCTTTTCTAAAGTCTATGATCCAACACCATTCCCCGCTAGCAAGGGTTTTTTGTTGCTTTTTTCAATAAAGTATAATACATATAGGAAGGTTTTTTCATAAAAATATAACTTGTAAGTTATGTTAGAGTTTTGCACGATGAAGAATTTGAAACATGCTTTCATTTGTAAAGGAAGACGGTACATTCGACCAGAACTTTATCATACAAAAATTGCACAAGCATTTAAAGTTCCAACAGTTGATTAAAAACCAAAGATTAGAGACAAGATGACGTTGTTTCCACTTTATGTCAAGATTAAGGTGACGCGACTCAGTGATAAACATATTCTTTTGCTTTCTCTAATGTTCCGTTTTTGTTGGCAGTCACTACAAAACAAAAAAATCAACAAGATTGTGCGCCAGCTTGTTACGAGCTCGTATATAATGAACTGTTTTGATTCTGTTGTTGTTGTTGTTGTTGTTGTTGTTGTTGTTGTTGTTGTTTTTTTTGTTGTTTGTTGTTTGTTGTTGTTGTTGTTGTTGTTGTTGTTGTTGTTGTTGTTGTTGTTGTTGTTGTTGTTGTTGTTGTTGTTGTTGTTGTTGTTGTTGTTGGTTGTTGTTGTTGTTGTTGTTGTTGTTGTTATTTTTGTTTTTGTTGCTTTTTTATTTGGGTTTTTTTATGTACATTATGGTGTGGGTTTATCTTTTTCATGCTGCATTGTAATTAACTTTTTTGTATTTTCTTTTTAAAAAAAATACCCACATAAAAAACGAGTATAGCTATACGATTATCTTCAGGTCCCTATCATTCAACGTAAACCAACTTTTGTTCACTATTTTGCTTTGTATCTAACTTTCTTGGTCTTAAAATGTTATTCTGCTTTACATAGAAATGAACAATTCCTACCCGAAATACCACAAGAATGTACAACTCCACGTTCAACCCATATAAAACCTCACCGCGTTACACACACACAAAAAAAGAACAAACAAAAACCCACCATACAACCTCTGTATTCTTGTGAACATAGAAAGATCAGTTTAATTAGGCGCAAAGCTTATACAAAAATAATTGCAGGCACTCCTTTGCTTTAATGGGTTTTTTGTTTTGTTTTTTTTCAAATTAAAGTTTAGTACAGATTAGACATCAAGCGGTAAATAAATATGCATGAAAGCACGAGGAAAATACATGGTAATTACACGTACCAAGGGAAAGAGAAAAAAAATATACGCGTACACGGCTAAATAACCAATGAATATATAATTTGTTAAAAAGGAAGGTGGGAAGATGAGAGGAATCGTTTTAAAAAATCAGCAAAATGGAGGTTCCAAGTTTATAACTCAGTTGATGCCCATGACTACATACAGGACTCTTCGAAACAAAACTGAAGTCTTGATCTTGATCGGCACCTAGACCTACACCCACAATTGGTAATTGGATGTTTTCAGTGACTTTAGAAGCTTTCTCATTGATTGCACACTTCAAATTAAAGTTTAGTACAGATTAGACATCAAGCGGTAAATAAATATGCATGAAAGCACGAGGAAAATACATGGTAATTACACGTACCAAGGGAAAGAGAGAAAAAAATATACGTGTACATGGCTAAATAACCAATGAATACATAATTTGTTAAAAAGGAAGGTGGGAAGATGAGAGGAATCGTTTTAAAAAATCAGCAAAATGGAGGTTGGAAGTTTAAAACTCAGTTGATGCCCATAACTACATACATGATTCTTCGAGACAAAACTGAAGTCTTCTGATCTTGATCGGCACCTAGACCTACACCCACAATTGGTAATTGGATGTTTTCAGTGACTTTAGAAGCTTTCTCATTGATTGCACACGCAGGGCTGGTGACATGTCCAGAACGAAAGCTTACCACTTGCCTCAAGATATGCGGAAAAGAAGGATATTTGTAAGCTAGCGCGACGTTAAACTTACGACCCCTAGTGTTTGTGGGACAAATTTAGACGCGGAATTTCCAGGGTTTTACTACGCGTCATATATGGTAGTGTTTTTCTGTAGTTTATCTTCTGCTCTTAAGCTCTCACAGTGCAGGTGATACTGTTTTCAAGGTCATAGAGTGCGACCTAACTTCAAAAACGGTAATATCTATGCGGAGGACGAGAAGCCATTTCTAAGTTACTTTAACGTCTCACGAGGACGGGAGCCCCAGCGGGGTACCTGTGGCGATAACGGGGCCCATTGCGACACGAAGACGATAGGTAAGGGAATCTGCATCGGCGTCCAATCACAGCTCTATGGTAAACCCATGGAGCCAATGGGGGAAGACATGCCTCACGGGCCTGATTATGTTATCCATAACCGCCATACAGGTCGCAACGCCTGTGGTTACACTGACACCGACCTAACCAGCGGCAGCCGGACCACAGAAAATGGAGCTTACTATCTAACCTGTGACCAGATTGGGGTATCGCGTAAAAGGTGCAAGATCTAACTTTGGGCCACTGCGCCCCTTACGACTCGACATAGATAATAGGTTGACTCCTTAATTATAGACTTGACAAAGGTTGTGGACCCTGGAGTAACATCCGGTAAGGCTTGGGAATTTACAGCTATTTATTATGCTTAAGTGAGTATGGTTCCTCTTGATTTCTTGCCTTGACTTAGCACACAGAGAGCAGGTGATAGTGTCTGCAAAGTCAATCAGTATGACACGACAGATCTCAGGTGGATAGATACAGACTCGACATAACTCCTAAAGTAAAAAACTGCACCCAGTGTTAGTAGGATTTCAATGTAGACTCGGGAATTTACAGCTTTTTACGGCAATGTGGTGACTGACAGTGGTTTGTCTTCCCTTGACAAAGTTCACAGAGTGCGGGCGATACTACAAAGGACGAGGGAGCTCGGTGGGCGAAATCGTGCAAGAGAGACTATCCATGCAAGGCTCAGGAGACGAAAAATACATCAGTAGAGAGAAAGAGCAGCCAGGGCAGTTTCGCCTCTCAACTTGGTGACGAAAAATGCATCAGAGAGGGCTACTTCCGCTGGCTGCAAAAACCTAACAGCACGCTGGGTATATCCAATCTTTCACAGGCGCCAAGAGACAAGTATGGATTTAACGTACCGGTAGTATGAATTGCACTCTGTTGCCTCGGAATAGAATCTAGAGCCTAGAGTAAGGCTGCGGCAATTATTACTTTGTTCACTCAGAAATTCACACGTTTTACTACGATCTACGCGTTTTGATAGGAGAAGCAGTAAAGGGTTTTCCCAAAGATTGAAAGTCCGTGTGTTTGTCGGTGTTTTTATATTCTTCTCACAAAACTAAGCCCAACAGGCCCTTTTTCCTACAGACTGAGTGCTGTTGACTTGAGATTGGCTTCACTATCAGTAATGTAGTATTTTAAGTCACGTTGACCAGGCATCAGTATTGTTCCGTAAACGCTCATTTCTTACCGCCTTAATTTTTTTTAACAAGAAAAGAATACTGAGTATGACGATATAAACTTTTTTCTTCTATGTTGAACATTTGCTCTCTGAGAATAACGTGCAAGTAATTATTATGATAAGGTTCGGGTTCTATTCTTGGCATAAATAAGATACGCACCACCAACCAGGGTCGCCACAGTCTACCAGCCCTGTATAGTTGGGCAGTAACACTATACTCTTTGTCAATTTCTATTCCTGTGATAGGCCTACCAGATGGGTGGTACGCTCAATCACAAACAGGTTCTCTCTAAATCTCAAGGTAACATTTCTCAGTGTCCTAGGTAACAAATCATTTACAATCAGTACTTTGTATCTCCAGACCAAAGAAGTTACATAGCTTGGTTTAGATCTATGGCGACATGCACCGACACTCCTCTATAACTTGTGAACGTGGATCTGGTTAGGGTCCATAGAGCCGGCACTCCCTGCAGAGGATTCTTCGGGAAAACTCATCAGAGATCACACATCATGCATGGCAGAAACTTTTATTGAAATTTAAAACCATGTCAGAAAATGGGTTAATATTGTACCTTAAGTTTCTATTTTCAGGTGCTAGACCCAGTGTTGCGACAAACGGCTCAGACCTGTTACTGTGTTAGTGTTAAGTCACTGGATGACATCAGCGGTTGGGTCTAAGCGATCCACTCTGAGCGACTGCGTTATGGACACAATCCTGTTTAGACCTGGATTAATTTTCTACATCTAGCAGTAGTACTGTTTCGATTCAATTAATGCCGGTGATGTCACAGCTTTAGTGGTCAGGATTCTTCCGCCGACTTGAAAGTCTTCATTTATGTGCATGTTTCACAAATTCCAAGAATTGTAATGTCTCCAACTGTTTCCTGTATGTTTCCCCATCTACCTACCTGCATATTGATCTTTGTTGCATTAATTTAGCTATCGCCCTACATACCCACCTACTTGCCCATGTACATACCAGCATAATCTATAGATCTATCTATTTACTCCCCCCTTCCCCTAATTTCTATACCTATCTTGCTCTCTTCACGTTATCAGTCAGGTGAAAGGACGTGAGCTATTACAATCATAAGTACTGATAATTTCGTCCGAAATACAAAAAAATAACATCAAAATGCCTGATAATATTCCTTTGAAGACCTCCTTTTCTATTGCTTATGTTATTTTTTTATTACGTGGCCCACTTGGGTATCTGGCGCCACGGCGCTTGTACGCTGGGAGGGAATGACAAAAAAATCAAGCTATAAGTTTAGTGACAGAGTGTGAGGTCTTTTATTCTTACTTTTTTACCCCCCCCCCCAAAAAAAAAAAAAGAAAAAAAAAAGATAGGCTTTGTATTGGAAGAGCCCAAAGACGTCTGCTCTCAAGCTTATTGATGTGATGAGAGACCATGATGGCATGTCGTTGGTGTCCATAAATAGCACTACATATCATAACAGTTAGATTGTACGCTTTAACTTCTAGTAATACTATGTACAACGTGACAATTTACAAGAACACTAGGACATTATAATATCTACAACCGTTTACATCGAAACCATCAAAATGAAGTAGGATCAAATATAATCATTATTGGTGCTCATGGTCAGCTGACAAAATCGTTATTACTGGTACACTTTTAGCAGTCCTGTATAGGCATTATTTATAAGTATGCATAATTATGGAGCATAACTAGGACACCTATAATTCTAGTATCTATTGCTCCTAAACCATCAAACTGATGCGAAATCATATTATCGGAGACCATAATCAGCTGACAAAATCGTTATTCCTTGGTACACGACTAGAAGCCATACAATAGCATGTGTAATTTACAGTCATCATGTATATATGTACATAGTTCTTAACAAAGTTACATGTATTTTTTAAACAGCGGATCCCCGGCAGCAGGCTGACTCATGCCATGACTCAACCCCCCCCCCTCAAACACACACACACACACACACACACACACATACAACGTCTAGCTTCCATACCCTCTGACTCCGGGCGTGCACGCGCCTCCTCCAGCCGCGCGCACTAACCTGGCATCGTCTGGCGCTATCAGACCCTCTGGCCTCAGCCAGGTGATCTCTCGTTAGTTTTAAGTCCCTGAAGTTCCATGAAAAATCCTATATTAAGTCGTATATACCAGATGAGATTCAGACCATGAACCGTCTGTTTCATCAATCCAGAGAACCAGCGACTAAGCCCTGAGGCTGAGCCCCCATCCCTGTCTGCCTGGGATGCTGCTACAGCCACAAGGTCACCACACCTGGACTCACAGCTCGGCAGCCGTGGACAGAATCCTGACCAACATCTGGTAATGTTTTACGTGTTGCCATATACAGACAGAGCTGGAATACCACATTACAAATACTTCTATCTTAGACGGTCACATTACAATAACAGTAACACCGATCCAACCAGTAGAAAAAAGAGCGACCTTATCTGGACGCGAACCCGCACTCCTGATAAACCCGCTCGCTCTACCGATTGAGCTACCTCCTTCACTCGCTACCGCTTCTTATGACTCTTTCTGGCCCTTAAAAAGTTGTCGTTCATTTAACCAGGTGAGATTAAAATGTCGCACACTTTGAAGTTCCAGACCAGACTGGGGTGAATGTTTGGAATCTTACCTGAGCAATGAGTCAGCGCTCAGCTGGTTAGCCATGAATCACGCTATTTTGTCGCAGATTCCTGTTTTACCTTCACCTGTAATATCTGCAGCTGTTGAGTTGCTAGAGTTATTGCAAAAGCAACGTTTAGTGAAAAAAAAGCCAACCCCTTACAACTCACTGCAGAGCAAATAAGTGCTATCGTACAGTAAGATCAAGAACGCTTGCATAACGACTGCGAAAAACACCTTGGTTTAACGTCAAGTCCAGTGGAATGTCAAAGTTCGATGGTGATGTTAGTCGTAGTGAAATAAGTAAGCTGGACACAATGGATCTTGGGACATAGTTTACACCATAGAAGCCGCCCTTCCAGGTCTTGACAATCTTGTTAAGAGCCAAATAGCTCAGTCAGTAAAGCTCTGGACTGGTGAGCAAGAATTCCGATGTTATATCTAACGCCCAGTCATGTATAGGACTTTTAGGGAAAACAAGGCGCCCTCAAATTATCCAAACATTACATTTTGGATAATGTTGCTATACTTGGCGTTTCCGTAAAGAGATTAGCTCTCGAATTTTATCTCCCGAGATAAGGCACAAAGATTGCATGGTTCTTCACCACCCGCTACCTTGATATTTGACAAGCGTCACACCTCAGTCATTTAGGGCATGCACGCGTGTCTTTTCCCTCTTGATACGTGTAGTCAAGGATCCATAATTCGGCGCTGTATAGGATTCAGGACACGGTATACTCAGAGAGAGAGAGAGAGAGAGAGAGAGAGAGAGAGAGAGAGAGAGAGAGAGAGAGAGAGAGAGAAGAGAAAGAGGGGGAGAGCGAGAAAGAGATATCGAGAGCGAGAGAGCGAGAGAGAGAGCGAGATCAGTGGTGAGTGGGGGAAAGCAGCATTCTCCAAGAGGCGGGAAGGTTACAGCAACGGAATGCGGTGTAGCACAATATTTATAGCTGAATGCCACATGAGTCACTAGCGTACGCTATGAGTAATTTTACTACTACATGTACGTCTTTTCCTCTTCTTTCTGCTTTCTGTATATATTATGGTGCCAAGTATTTCAAGATCGTATGAATAATTTTACTACGCTTTCTCCCTATCGTATTTCTTCTTTGTGTATTCGGGTGCCAAGTGTTTCAAGATTGTGCATGAGTATCGCCAGCAGCTGCTGTTGAGCGAGGTCCGCTCTGAGCGAGTGCCTAGGCCAGGCGACTGCTTCCACACATGTGGAGTGCTGGAGCAGCTCCTCCTAGAATGCTTGTATGAAACCATACTGCACGCGTCAGTGTTGAAGGTCACCAGGTGCAAGGTTAGTTTGCGTTAGAGGCCTCCAGACAGTCGCAAGGTTATAGCCTAGAATAGCTGTCATATAGTGATTTATTTCCTTTTTTTAAGTATTCCAGTTTTGGGTGTCGGTTGTTTATCAAGCTTCGCACTGTTCATGGTTCTTGAGCAAATCTTTACGGAATGTTAATAAGTGTAACAAAGAGTATTATATTTCTATTAAATTTTAGCATAGTTTAGGACGTCATTCCCATCGAGTGTTTTTTTCCAGCCTACACAAAAACATTGTAAACGTAGTTCCTGTTGAACTCTTACTACATAATACTACATAATTATGTTTCTCTAGCTCGGTGGCTTGACCTGGTATTTTGGGCTATGTTCCTCATAGGCTACATTGAAATCCAGACTCAGAGAGGGCATTGGGGAAAGGGGGGGGGGGGGGATAATTCTCACATGCACCTGCGAGATTGGTTTGAGAACATCATCAGGAGGCCGCCAGGTAGGTCGTCTCACAAGCAGCCAGGAGGCTGCGAGTTCAACCCGTATCTTGAGGTTTGTAAGGCTTGTTTCTGTTGGCGGCGCGCCATGGAGTGACGCTGGAGCTAAACTGGTCCTGGTTACTCAGCACCCAACTATACAAACGTCTGACTGTATTACTCTCGCCTCAGGAATTTCCCGCTCCCACGGGGAAGCAAAAAGATAAAGTCAATCGGTGATGCATCGGTTGGTAAACTGTGGATTCTAAACAGGTAACACAACATGCTCAATGTTTCCGAAATTTCTAGTACAGGGTGACAAAGACTGGTCCATGTTAGGAAATGATTTGTTCCTTAGACTGCTGCCTTTAACTGAATTGTTTTGATGTTGCTTGTTTGTTTGTTTGTTGTTTTGTTGCTGTTTTTTAATCTTATTATGTAATTGTTGTTGTTGTTTGTTCCTGTACACGTTGTTGTTGATGTGATTAATGTTTTGTTGCAACGTCTCGAAATTAAAAATCTGATAATCTGTTCTTACGTTCTGGCATTACGGCTGTTAAGTGTTTCTCAAAAATGAACATCTAAGCTTTTATCGGCTTCATAATGTCATATAAACAAAGCAAAATTTAAAAGAACTTAGGTAAAGACAAACTGAGAGGCGAGATTGACTTGGGTTTCCCCAAACCTGAATACATTGTACATCAAACGACTAAAGCGCACCGTTGATTACAGATAGAGAGCACACTCGCCAGTGTTGGAAAGTGCGCGAAAAAGCGCGAGATCGAGAAAGCTCATATGTTTAAGCAACCAACGTGTCTCTTTTTTTTAAAGTTGTCGACAAAAAATAACCTTAGATCGGTAGTAGGACACTTGTGTACAATTTTCTTATTGCGAGGGAAAATAGGCATTTCAAGTCCAAAAAAGATACAATATCAATAAATAAAATAATAAAAGTTTCGAACACATAATTACTGATATCACATAAATTTTTAATACTGCATAGATTACCATAAATAACCTTTGTTCTCATTTGAGGTTTGATATAGAAAGATTTTGAGTTTTTAGGTATTTCCTAAATCTAGTCTAAGTTTTGATAGTAGTTCTTTCAGACATAATTTATTTTTCTTTGCGACATCCAGTGAGGGGGGTGGGGTGGTGGCGAGGCCTAGGGTCAGGGTACATAACACTAGAACCAAGGTCAGATAAATGATTTACTAAAATAGGTCACACCTCCACGATGACCATCACAACTGGTGTCAACGAATGCACCAGAGATAACGTCCATTTTTGTGTGCCTGTAAGTGTTTTGGGAAGGGTTGTTTTTGGTGGGGGTTTTTTTTTTAAGGATTGCAAAGGGCATACTTTTCGGCTTAAGTGGTCGAAATGTATCGGTGATAAAGAGAGACATGGTGAATAACTGACATATTTATGTGATCTCCATAAACACCAGTCCACCCTTTCATCTTCATAACATTAATAATCTATATCCACACTGTTTCTAGAATAGCTCTAGTAGACCAAAAAATGCCCTACTGATCTTGTAAACAAAGTGCATAAAGTTTACTCTGTCAATAATATAAAAATAGATAACGATAGAAACAATTGTATTGGTAGTAATCTTAATCTTAACTTTGCTGGTCCAACGTGCACAGTGCGTAATTCAAGGGCTTTTGTTTGTGTGTGTGTGTTCTAAACTAGTTTTGGTTCTTTGTTTTTAGGCTAATTTAAGTCCAATTAACCCCCTCCCCCCTTTCCTTTGCAAAGTTTTATCACCTCAGTGCTTAAAAAAAAAAACAAATTTAATACAAGCTCAAAATGAATGTCAAGAGAGCATATTGTATCCGGCTTTAGTCGTTTTGCTGGTTTTTTTTTCTTTTCTTTGATTTTTTTCTAATAGCAAATAAGACAATAAAATGCAACGCAAAGCAATTCACTTAGTAACATCGGGTTCACAGATCAGCAACAATTACAAAGTGACAATGGGATGTTCAACAAGTAATTGTAATAGTACATAGATGAAATCTAATTCTGAGGGGCTATTTTTTGTGATTCACTTCCAAACATTTTTCAATTGTGTATACTAGACTTTAAAATATACATTTTCTTCTATAAGTACAAAAACATTATGGACTAAAATGGTAGTTTAGCATGGGTGTAGCCCTAGCAATAATGTATGTGAAATCAGCCAGATATGATAAATTATCAGTATTATGTGTTAATTTATCATTGTTTTCCAATGGGGCTAATTCCAGCAACATTCGTGCTGCCCGAGCACCAGGCCATTAGTTCAAATGTTCCATTAAACCATGGTTATTATTGTAACAATGATTGCCTAACATGCCCCGTCACCAAGACAAGTAGCGTGCTCTGAGCATTGATTCTGCTTTCCTGATCATTAGAACACCAACACATTGTGAATGTTCACTATCAATTGTTATGCAACTGCGGTTTAAATTTAGTGGACATAAGTTATTTTCTCGCTTATTTTGGCGCGACAGGGAGAAGAATTCCTTAGATCTTGTGATAGAGTAAATAAAAAGATCGAGCAGAAAGTCATTACAGCAGTACATTAAATTTGGTGCCTCACCACGGCATTCCTGATGAGCGGGTACAATACTACAGGTATAGAGTGAACCGAATGTTGGCAGTGGGCAATCTGAGCTCTCTGGTGGTAAGGTTAATACTCCTCAGGTATGTTTGTGTGGTTTACTAAAAATAGATTCGTTCAGACCCCCAACCCCGTTCCCCCACTTTTTTCAGCCCAGACTTTACTCCAGTGAGAATCTACCTGTTGTCTGCAGACGATGATTTACCCGATTCATCCTATGTTCCTCCAGGTGCAAGTCTAAAGGTTTATTCCTGGCTCACCCAACCCACCCATCCCATACCCCCCAAATCTACTCCCGCATACTTAAGCAGTGGCGTGTGCGCGTGAGTAAGCTTGCCCACAAGGTTGTGGTGTACCAGCTTCCAAGAACAACAAAATAAAAAATTAAACATTTATATAATTAAAGAAATAAAAAAGGAGAATAGCTGGTGCAAGTTCTCACGCCGACGTGGAACTACCCCGGCTCCTGGTCAGTGAATCGTTCTCACGTGTGCTCAGTTTTTCATCTCTCTTTATTAGCGGAATTTCACAATACCAATATTTACTCCCGGGACTTGTTATTGATGGACATCTCAAACACACACAAGAAAAAGAGAAATTCAGTGCACATGATGCATCTCACATTGTGCGACAACTGACACCCCGAACTCCCTTTCCCCGCAGGATCCAGAGATCGTTCTCATTACGTTCATTAGTGTTCGATACCATAAGACGACCACGTGAAACGCACCAGTTTGGAGACAAATTTCAATATTTGACAGAGAACCAGCCGCATGTACGTTTGCTCAGTCTCTGTGTTTCTGTCTCTCTCCTGGAGACATAATGTAATCATAATTATGACATAAAACTGGCAAAATCTCATGACATCACATTGCTTAGCACTGATGACTACAACCCAAAGCACGCTATTTAATTTCTAACCTCACTTCTTCTTTCTTGTCCTCCTTCCATTTGTCATCCTCTATTTCTTCATTCTAGGACAACGCCTAATGCTACCTCTATGTGAATCACAATATGCCAAGTAATTTATTTTAGGTGCACTTAAACTGGGCCATAGCTTGTCTAATGTAAATCTGTATTTGCTCGATGAGGGATATGTTCTACATTAGTAAACGTTCCCTAAGTCGGTGCACTGTTGATCAAGGCACGATTCCCCTCTGATTTCCTTTGGTTAGATAAGTTTGCCCTGAGGGACACAGGTTTGGACCTGGCGATCCAGAGAGAAAGAGAGAGAGGAGGGAGGGAGAGAGAGGGAGAGAGACTGAGAGAGGGGGCGGGGCGCCGGGGGCATATACACATAGAGAAAGAGTTGGGGGGAGGGAGTCAAAGAAATTACAAAGGTCTACCACTACCAGTCTTAGAATAAAGTAAACAGTTGAGGAGTTCGCCACACCGCGTCATCCCAAGAATGGCGTCATAGACGAAGAACGTCACCCAGAATTCCACACAAACAGCTTTCTCAGGGGACAGGAGCGCCCGGAACGCAGGCTTACATAACGATACACCTCAAACACCCCAGCACATACACTACAACAGTACAATACAGCTTGCTTCACATGCCTTCATCACAACAAATTATCTCTCTTGTCGCCTTCATAACGGATAACTTGGGGAGATATTAAAGAGTGAAAGTAGTAAAAACATCCCATTTATAGAGCATAATATATTGACTCTCAAACCTAACTTGTGTTGGAGAAAAGTAACAATTGAGAGCTGTCAAGTGTGTGTATAACTTGTGTTTCTTTTTTTTTTTTTAATACAAAACTTAACTGTTTGATAACCTTTTTTTTCGGTAGAGGTAAAAAACAAAACATAAAAAGCGGAGCGGTGTTGAGAGGGGGAAATGTTGAACTACAGAGGAGCCATAAAGAGAGCAAAGTGATGAAGGAAGTTTGATAGAGAAAGAGAGGATATAAGGGGTAATTTAGAAGGGGAAGGAACGATGGTTGTAATGGGGGAAAATAACATGTACAGAAAGAGAATTTAGATAATATACGAAAGGAGGCGGCAAAAGCGATATTGGGAGGCAACATAACTTGTCTTAAAAATAGGTGGGAACGTATTGACAAAATAAACAGAGAAATACATAAAGATGAAAAAATATGAGACGAAGTGAAAGAGGAGAAGTGAGAGAAATAGAGATCGAGCAAAAATATCAAAAACCCAAAGACCTTTAAACGTAGCAGAGAAAGGCAATGACGCAAAGAGGGAAATAGGCGGGTTGGGGAGGAAGTTAAGAACGGGCGGGACCCAGCGTAACTTGGCTCTCACATTTGAATAACTATATAGAATAATTTGTTTTTGAAGGAAAAGGAAAAAAGCATGAAGAGGCGGAGTTGAGAATTTTCAAGGCAGCAGTCACTGGGTTACTTTTCTCTGAAATGCATTCTTATTCAGTTTCAACATACATGGCTTTCAAACATTGTGAAATATACATGGTACCGAACATAGACGGCATTTAGATGTTTTGTGCATGCAGGATTCATTAATAATCGCCCACGCAGAAAAAAAAATTGAAGAATCAAGTCCTTATAAAGTACTGGCTGGGAACCCACGAAATTCGTGGGGACTGTAGTATGGACAAAACTTAAGTATTACAGCTAAATTTAAACTGTGCTGAACTCAAAATTGTGTATCTTCAGGGTCTATAACTTTAGGAACTTAATATTTTTGCTTGAAGAGGTTGCATCAAATCAAATTTGCGCACGCACTTAGAAAATAAAAAGAATCAATATTTATAGCACTTTCAATTTGTTTGTTGTTCAAGGGAGGGGGGAAGCACTAATTGTTGTGTCTGTTCGTTTTTTTTAAATACATTTTTAGTTTTATTAATTCGTTAATTTTCGTTAAAAATCGATTAGGCGTTTGATGTTATTAGTTTTATGACTCTAAAATTCTCTGTCCCATTTGTAATTTTACTGTAAAATTTGGGATTATATGGTGGAGCGCGTCACTGCAATGTGAAAAAAATGTTTTGTTCGTGAAAAACATGGCCTTTGACATCACTCATTCGAAAGGAATTTTTAAAGTGACCATTGCCATAGGGAATGTTGGTAGTAGCCAGTTGTTCAAAGAGAAAAACTGTTTGACTAAATAGTAGGAGGTCTGATGTTCGAATCTCGGCCGGTGTTCTTCGGGTTATTTTTTTTTAAATATATGATTATTCAGAAAACCTAGGTGACCAAAAATTATTTAGAGATTTAACAAATTGATCGTGAAGCGTTATGATTGGTCAAGCACATCTCACCAGATCCATTAAAAATTACTTAACCTGGTCTATAGAATGTTGCACCTGCTGTCAACAGCCCCGTCATCAATTCCCGTGATTCCGTCCGCCATGCGACACTAGAGCTATTTTCAACGTGTTAATTAGCTATTCTTGTTTTAAACTATTAAACGACACATGATAATAATATTGATGTACTAGCGTTACTTATCTTGGCAATATACTGATTTAGTTCATGTGATTTTCTCTCTATAACTGGAAATATGCTGATATATATGCAATCCATGATTGGCAACATTTTAATTCACCTGCAAGCGGGGGTGTGAATTTCAATAAAAAATACCTTTTTACGCTTACAATACGTTGAGGGTGTTAAGGGCTTTTTAAGTGGGTGGACCAATACAGGAATGCTAATGAAACTGGTTAGTTTCTCATCGAGAGAACTTTTTTATTACAAAAAGCGCACGGTCTGAATTGGTGATACAATGTACATTGTACAAGCATGGAATGAACTCTCAAAATAGGGTACTCACGACTCAGGTCGAGGGGAGAGGGGAGAGGAGCGTGGGTGGGGGAAAATCAATGGACTGACACAAAGAGCGGCACTGAGATAAAAGTACATCTTAATACCGAAAGACATATGTTGAGGCATTGAACGTGTGATAGAGGGGGAGAGAGAGAAAGAATGTGGGGGAGAGAGAGATGGATAGTGAGAGAGGAAGATAGAAATAGGGGGGATAGAGAGCGCAGTGAATTTACAATTGAATGTGCTTCGTTTCTATGGTTTATTTCTAGCTACACCGAGCCTCTCCAAGTAGCGCATTTCACAATTCAACAAAATACACGTCCCTGGGCGCCAGGTGTTAGCATGTTCCCAAGGTCACCGAGGCGTCCAGTCTGAGTTGATGAGCTCAACATTTCATGTTTGTTAAAGTTCTAGATTTTAGACAGTGATCAAAACGCTATTGACATTTGAAAGGGTAGCAACAATGACTTGTTCGTGAATTTAATTAAAAACCTTACATTCCTACTAGCTTTCCCAGAATAATCCTGAAGGGAGACAGTGCTTTTGCAGGTAACGCCAAATTATATGGGGCACCGGCTCAGGGTCTAACTTACGACCCTTTACTCTCACTCTTAAGCCCTGCCTTCTACCGTCTGAGCCTTCTTTGTCATGCGCCTTTGGGCATTCACTTTCCGTGCGAAGAAGCCGCCATTGAATCTTGACCAGACCCTCTTGTTTCCTATTGGTTGGATCGGCGTGGATACCAACATTTATGTGACCGACTGAGACATTCGTCAAGTCATGTTATCCCAGCCCTGTCTATCTCTATGTGACATGGAGTGAGTTGTGGGACGTTAGTTTTCGGACCCGTCCACGAGATTGCCTACTTTCTGACGGGAGACGTTAACAAAACGAACCGTCAAACAGATACTCCCTAGCGTTGCAATGCCTGGCGAAAATGTGCTAGGCGAATAGAGAAATGCCTTGAGGTCATCACTATGATTGTCGCTTTGTGATCACATTTTGACCATCAACCAGTGTGTACAGAAAAAGTGAGGCCATGTACCGACTACCGATGAGTGCGCGTGAGTTGTTTGAGTGTGTGCCAGGGAAGTCGGCACGCGACTGGGAGGTGGCCACACGAGCAGACGACACGCATGTTTTATGTGACAATGACTCATGCCCATGCATTCTTGTCAGTATTGTTTTAAGGATGCCGACAGCGAGCAATGGCGCAATGTGTTGATGTCTAAGTGCACTAACGCTATGTAACATTCAGCGGCGGTGCACTCAGTGTTGAGTGATCAGACCAAGGTTGGACAAGGTTGGAAGCTTACTGTGATGGTATCTTTTCAATCGTTCAATAAATTCATAAACGAGCGCTAGAATAAATCGAAAAAGGACTAAGATAGAGCACTTGTGAAGAGATATTCAAAAGTATGAAAGATCTACATCAGAATTTAACCTTATTTAGCAAACGTAACCGACAATGTAATGGATCAATCTATATCTGTTATCAGTGCTACATTATCTGAAAGCTGTTATAAATGCAGTAACTTAGTGACTACTTTGTATGGTAGTGAGATAGAAAAAATATCTCGTCGACAACAAAATGCTCATGTCATTAGCAGCACACCGTGACAAGAAACAGCCCTCACCTTGGCCAACATTTTTCCATGCTCGTAATAAACTCTTTATTTTATACGAATGGGGTAAAAGTGCACAGGAATGACATAATGTCTATCTTTCGATAGTTTTGCCTCGGGCATTACAGACATTGCGTTGATAGGGCCATAACAAAAACTGAAGATCACACGAACGGTAATTATACGCCGTCGACTGATTAATTAAATCATTACTATCACAATTATAGTACTATTGTCTGAATCTGAAAAATCCGATAAGCGATTCCATTTTTATTAAAGAAATTTAACATTGGCCTGCATCTATGAAGGTCTAGGTCAAAAGATCCCCTTCCTAAGTAATGTGATTAAAATGGTAAATAGATTCTCAACGTATACGTCAGCGACTAGGCTATAATTATAGCGGACGGATCCTAAGAACGTTTTACGTTCTGCCACACATTGACAAAGAGGTGGTATCAGGACTTCTGTTTCATGCGGTCAGTTAATGTGGGACGAAATCAGATAAATTAAAACGGCTCCATCGTGGGATCGAATAGCCCTCAGGAATACAAACCCAGAGCTCTACTATTTAGGCTTGCTCGCCCACACCCCTCAAGTAGCGTCAGCGTGGTTATGGAGTGTTTCACAAAGCTTTATTGCTATACCACCAGTTCCTGTATGTCTAGTTATTTGTTGACAGGCGCAGCTCGTTGCAGTGTCAAAACCTAATCTAGGTTACTACGCATCAACCACCACATGTGACGCGGCAGATTGAGCTGTTGACGCAAGAAAGCACAAAACAAAGTAAACCTAGACAGTCTGCCCATATCGGAATGTCGGCGAGTGCAAGTATGTGCAGATTAGCCGGCAAACTTCTGGATCAGCTGGTGTAACACGCCACTCTGACTCTCCCGCCGGCGCAACTCAGAGTCCGCCTGTCGGACGCCAAACAGACTCTACGCAGAAACGACTGTTTTCGGTAGATGACCTTCATAGTGGTTTTAGGGGTAAAGTTCCCCAATGCCGAACAAAATATTCTATGACAACTGTGGTGGGCTTTTTTTTTAATTGATGCAACAATATATTCTTACATAATGAAAACATTTCTAGAGTCCATTCTCCATTATGTTACATTCGTTATATAAAATTCAAACATTTTTATGTTTCCGATTCTTTAGCGATGTATGTGTCACACGAACAGTAGCGCATATCAGCTAAGTTATAAACGGGATTTCAATGTGGCGGGGGGTCCACATCTACTGATAACAAATATAAACGAAAGAATTCATTAAGAGTGTGACAGAAAGCAATGTTAGAAACTTCTGAAGTAGGAAAAAGGACTTCGGTAACAAATGGAAGTTCTAGGTCTATAATGGGATATAGATTATTGATATCTGATTATGATTAGCGAAATAGCCTATGGCCACAGTAAAGTTGTTTTCGCGTAGACAGAGTCTGGCAGACTCAAGGGTGTTATTGAGGTCAGCCAGATGGACCCTGAGTTGCGCTGGCGGGTGTCAGAATGGCGTGTTACACCGGTGAATGCCGACAACTGCGCAACAACAAGTAATATTTAATTGCTCTATAAACGCAATTTTGGGATTGCATCGGAGATTGAATCCTCAATGCACACACACAAATCTGAGACTTTAGATCATAAAAATTATGGCATTCAGATGAAATTACATCCAAATCTACATGGAAATTCAACTAAACAAAGATATAACTATCAGTTTAACAGCCCATTCTAATATCTAAACAAAAACATCAACACTCTATCAGATCTAGATAAAAAGATCACATACTGGCACCAACTAATCAAGAACTTAGTTCTAGTAAATGTACGCAGAAAACAGGTTTTGATAGACCCATCGACTCGCTCAATGTCCTTATCTGTGTTGAATATTTAACCCAGAGTCACCATCTTCAGCCAAAGCTCTAGTCTCTAAGCGATATGATTAAGCGATACACCTCCCTTGTTCATTCGATGCAAATATTGTGGAACATTGATTATCATAAACATTATTTTGCCAATGATGTTGAGAGCAAACTTTTTAATTGCCTCTGAAAAGTGACATTTGGTGTTCTTATTGATGAGATAGAAACAGGCGGATGTTCCGTCCATTTGTTTCTCACACTTCGGTTTTATATAATATTCATCTGAGATGTATACGGTCGCCTGACACATTTAACACAGATGTTGCCTTTCAAGCAGCAACCTACGTTTACTGGCAGCATCATAGACCAGATCTAAATCTTACTTGCGCATGTTCCCAACATAACGATGTTCCAATTTACCGAGCCTCGTTGTTTTCAGTGGTTCTTGTTGATGCAGTCACATGTGCCGCACCAGCACCGCATTAGATAAATGACAAAATAATGCGCAGGCTAGAAAACCAGTTTTCTATGCATGGGCTGCGAACTAAGAGATCTTTCTAATACGTTTTACCAACCCGGTGAAGAGGATGGTACAATTCAATACACGTACGTGTGAATAGTTATTTGGTTGGTTTCTTAATTTCCAATGCCAGCACGATCTAGCTATGTCGCGGACTGGTCCAAAGAGTAACGTCTGATAATTTTACGTGATGTCACACAGAGACGGTGAGGGGGCCAGAAATTCCCTCTCATCGAGTTAAATTATACAGACAAATAAATTTCGAAGGTCGGGGGATCGGAATAAGGACTTCCAGAATACCAGCCCAACGTACTGTGATGAGGGGAAAGAGAAATTTGTGCGAAACGGAAAGATATCGAAATATGGATGGATATCTGACAGATAATTGAGTTGTAGGAAAAAGAGATAACGTTAGTGTTAAGTGGGCGAGCAGGCTGATAAGGAAAGAAGTAAATAGATTTGTAAAATGAAGTCAGGCATGACACTGGTTTACATAGTAGCTCAGAGAGAAGCAATATGTAACAATGATTTCATGACACGGCTGATGCATCGGGGAAAATTGGTGACAGGCTATATATAGCTATCGAAAGTACATGTACCGGATATAACTGATAAAGCTTGCAATGCGGTAAACAGTTTGCTTGCGCACACTAACAATATGACACCACTAGCAATGAGCCCTGTCTTCACACATATCCCTCTCTGATCAGCTGACGATATTCTTTTTTAAACTCTGAAGTTTTGGGATAGTTTTGTTGTTGTTTGGTATTTTGTTTGTCTGTCAGTTTTGTTTTTGTTTGTTTTGATGTTATTTTTGGTTGCTGTTTTTTTGTTTTGTTTTTTTGGGTGGGGGGGATTGGTTCATACATCTCTATTACAAATGTTTGTCTCTTTGTTTGTTTTGCTGGTTATATCTGCAGTAAAATAAAACCCGAGTCGGTGTGTAAATACATGTATACATACAAAGATATATGATTCGGAGGCAATTGTGGCGTCACACTCCCTGTGAGTCGGACTGTTGTTATAGAGGGACATGAACTGACCCAAGCAAGAGGGAACAAGGCGGCCTTATCATGATTCAAATCCAGGAGACCCGATTTCGAAGCACGCTCTGCGGATTGCCCCTCCCCTTCTAACTGATCACAGAGACATCCCAACGCCTTGTTTCGCCGAGTAGGAAATGTGTGCTTTTCAGCCTTGCGTAACAAAAGGCTCTAAAAAAATATTTTCCTGAGATCTTTGGGCGTAACCTTATTCACATGGCGTTCCCGGGAGTTTCTAGGCTGGGGTGTGCTTTACAAGCCGATAACTTTCAGACAACAAGACCAAAAACAAGGAGGGTCATGAAATATAATAAGAGCACCGTTATGAAATCAACGTGACCACGTAATTTCAAATTGCGGAAACCGCGCTTTATAGCTTTGTTACTTTTTTGTTTTTAATTATTCCGCTCCAGAACCGGCGAGAGAGAGAGAGAGAGAGAGAGAGAGAGAGAGAGAGAGAGAGAGAGAGAGAGAGAGCACGGCCTAGCGCAATTCAATCTGCGGCGGACATTTTGACATAATTATTTGTGCGTTATTTTACCTGAGGCCTAAAGGTGCCCCAGTTTACGTCACATCGTATGATTTCCTTGGTCGAGAGGCGTTGGGCCTCAAACTGATTCCAGCGCTGGTCTGATAATTGATATACTCCAAATAACATTAGAACACACTGAGGCGGCTCTCAATCACCGCGCATGTACTCTGCGAAACTCGGCATTTACCCCCCACTCCATCCCCATCCCCCAAATAAATGTGTTGTTTTTTTTTATATCATTACCAACAACAAAACAACAGCAACAGCAGCAGCATAACAACAACAACAAAAACAACAACAACACTGCAACAATGACAACAAAAAACAAGAAAAACAACTACACAGCAACAATAATAACAACAACTACTACACAACAACAATAGTAATAACAGTGACAATTACAGGAATAAGAGTACAAATTTTAATACAAACAAAATATGAAAACGTTGTTTGTTTCTTTTTTAATCCTTCACTTGTTTCTTTTCTTTTTAGGCATGATTATATTTTACAATCAGAGGCAATAAAACTCCTTTACGTTACATAAATACGGATAACTTGCATACAGTGTATGCAAGGAAAGCATTCTTAAGATTAGACTTCATCGTAGGGATCTCATAGGAACGCGGACAAAAAAGCGCAGATTAGTTTTCATAAAATTACAAAAGCTTCGTAAAATGTATTAATAATGGATTCTAAAATGTTTTTTTTTTTTTTTTGAATAATCATCGCCCATAAATCAAGTGTTTTTCACTCAAATATGTTTTAACGTAATACTAGTCGGATATAGAGAATAAGGTCCAATTCTTTCTCCTGAGCACTATTTCTTTAAAATGTTCACCTTAAAACTGACTGATCAGTTCAACTAACCATTTTGGTTGATCAAAGGTATCGATTAAATCATCTATCATCTTATGAAAAAGCAAGCGGGTTTTGTTTTTCTAAGCATGTTCCTAAAATGCGACTCAACGGCAGTTGTTCCCACACCGGACTTCATCAACTCATTACGATTTCCCCCGCGCGTTCTCCACTAGCTTAACAAGGGACGGAACTTGTAGAATCCATTTTCACATTTTTTGTCATCCCACAGTTGTCTTACTTTTCTAATGTAGCTTGTGTATAAATAAAATAACAGAGAAAAAAGATAATGTAGCCTATATATTTAATTAGAGGGAAAAAAGATAATTGCACACACATTGCTATCTGTAGAGACAAACAAACATAGATAAATATCCACCAATGAGACAGACACACACAGAGGCATAAAGATTACAACACAGACACTGAAACAGATAGACATAGAGGCATCCAGAATTTTTTTTTAATATAGAGGCAAAGAGGCAGTGTACAGCACACACACAAAAAAGGGGAGCTGAAGAAAAAAAAAAATTTCAAAAGATGAGAGGTAATCTACACAACATAGATCTAGATGATTTAAGGAAATTTACCTTCAGGTGTGGAAGAGCTGCTTGACCGTAATCCCTGAGATAAATTTGTGGAAGTTGTTGATGGTACTTGATGAAGATCCTGATGCTGCTGCTGATGATGATGCTGATGATGCTTGTTAAGCTTTTGTTGCTGCCCAACACGGGAATACTGGGTATAGCTGCCTCTGTCAGACACACCATCCATGCTCTGGCAATCTAGATAGACAATGCTGTTGTGGCTGTTTTGCATAGTTTCCGATGCTGAAACATCAATATGCTGGTCGTTTTGGAAGGTGTTTACAAAGGAATTGGAAGCCCTTATGTGGTTAACACTGCCATTTAGAATAATGCTTGCTGGAGAAGATTTTTTTTCCTGATAATTTTCTGGCCTGGTTGCATAGAAAAGTTTAGTATCCTGTACAAGAGCGCTGCTCCTAATAGATTGCTGCCGATGCTTTGTGGCGACCTGAGAGTGCTTGAGCTGCAGTAGACTCGTCTGATCGCGGTTTATATGATTGTAAGCATGTGAATGGTTTTGACTTTGCTCATGGGAAGAAGACGCGGGCGGATGGGGATGCGAACTAACAGCAGCTGGGTGGTTGCTGCCGTCACTTTCGCTACCCCACACGGCAAGGCTGCCCTCCATGCCAGACTGACGCCCCTGAGTTGACGCCGTTTCTGGGCCCAGGGACCAAGAGAAGTTGTTATGAGGCATGACAGCACCTGGTACAGTCAAACATACACAAAAATATGTACGTGTATTAATTAAATATTGCGTAGGAAAATAAATTGGTTTACTTCTACATGGAAATTCAACTAAACAAAGATATAACTATCAGTTTAACAGCCCATTCTAATATCTAAACAAAAACATCAACACTCTATCAGATCTAGATAAAAAGATCACATACTGGCACCAACTAATCAAGAACTTAGTTCTAGTAAATGTACGCAGAAAACAGGTTTTGATAGACCCATCGACTCGCTCAATGTCCTTATCTGTGTTGAATATTTAACCCAGAGTCACCATCTTCAGCAAAATCTCTAGTCTCTACGCGATATGATTAAGTGATACAGCTCCCTTGTTCATTCGATGCAAATATTTGTGGAACATTGATTATCATAAACATTATTTTGCCAATGATGTTGACAGCAAACTTCTTAATTGCCTCTGAAAAGTGACATTTGGTGTTTTTATTGATGAGATAGAAACAGGCGGATGTTTCTACGTCCATTTGTTTCTCACACTTTGGTTTTATATAATATTCGTCTGAGATGTATACGGTCGCCTGACACATTTAACACAGATGTTGCCTTTCAAGCAGCTGGTAGCACCATAGACCAGATCTAAATCCTACTTGCGCAAACCATGTTCTCAATATAACAACGTTCTTGGTTTTCTTTTTTCTTTTGTACATGCACATATTTTCATTTTGCCCAAATATATTTGAAATTTTCATTTAACTCCTTTTATGAAGACTCTGCAATGTACTTACAAGTATGCAATTTTTAAAGACCGTTATCATTGGTGGGTGTTTTGTTTTTTTTGTTTGTTTTTTTTTTTTTTTTTTTGGGGGGGGGGGGGGAGGGGGTTATGTAATTAAGTGATCTTGGGTTTGAAGACTTAGCATCCCATGGAAAATGAGAATGGAGATACGACAGCACAGGATAAATAGTCTGTTGCAAAAAAAATCATAAGAAGTATGTACAAAAAAAAAGTATGGTTATTAATAAAAATTCATTGCCTTCCACCCCCCCCCCCCCCACCCCCCCCCCCACCACACCCCTTTTTGTTTCTTTTCCTTGTGTCTAATCAGAAGCAAAGCAGTAAAAAATTGCATAAAAATAATAAGCACTCAAACATCATTTTCAAATATATATTGTTCATGTAATCCTTTGAGGATGATTAATTATTGGAGGCATAAATACACATGTACGTAAAAATGATGAATTATTTTCGTGCTTGGACATGCAAAGCTTGGTATTTAAAAACATCTCTTTTGCAGGATTCCGCTATCACTTATTTTGCATCCATCAAATTTATTTCAAAAGTAATATATATAACAAACCAGGATAGAGGCACACAGTGATGTGCTTGCTTTAAAAGTGATTGGAGTAACACAAACATTCCATAAATTCATTACAGTTCTTGTAGAATCAATTTCTGACATACTTTGAAAATATAAAGATCAATGATTTTTAGGAATATAAAAAGACTCAGCCTTGGCCCAGGAAGTCTCAGACTGGTTGATTGGTTGGTTGGATTGGTTTAACGTCCAACAGCAGCACTATATAGGCTATATTGTGGACGAGCGCCAAGACGGACGTCTGACAATTTTTATGTGCTGCCACACACGAGACAGGGCGGGGATACCCTGGTAGCCGATTTTCTTTTGCATATATAAAAATTAAAGAAATATGGGGTACTTTTTTTTTTATTTCATTGTATAGCTCAACAGAAGATCAGTGAAGAGTGAGCTGCAGCATAAAGCTGCGTGCCATTAAAATTTACGACAACAGATGTACTCATAAAATAATAATCAAAATTTAAAAAGTAATCTGACAAAAAGAAGGGAACACGTTTTAAAAGTATGGAAGGAACAAGATCAGTTTCATTGGTGACTTCATGAGATAAGACTTGGAACTCAATATGAGGCTCTCTGGAGTCAATGATTTGAAGAGGTTTTAACATTTGCAGCTATTCATGGTTGATCTAAAAATAAATTTTTAACTTTGATTGTTTACAAACAATAAAATCTAATCTCACATTAGAGCAAAACATACTAAAACATGCTATAAATTGATAAAACTGACCAAATGTGCAATTATTATAAGCTGCTGTTCATTTAAGTATGTGAGATGTTGATCCAGTGTGCAATCTGGAATTGATTAATTTAATTGGACTCCAGAAAATCAAAAGATGAGAATGAAACTTTAAATTGAGGCATGCAAACTCAATTCAGTTTCACCAAGTTCATAATAATAATAATAATAATAATAATAATAATAATAATAATAATAATAATAATAATAGTAATAATAATAATAATAATAATAATAATAATAATAATAATAATAATAATAATAATAATTATTATTAGTATTATTATTACAATAATAATAGGGCCAGTTATTTCTTTAGAGGAAGGCCAATCAAATGTTTTTAAAGAGAATCGACTATATATTAATCAGATAAAATAAATCTCGCTCTCTTAAAAATGAAGCCTCATACATTTAATTTAATATTAATGTTGGTTAGGAATGTGTTTAAAATCGTATGTTTTTTTTTTCAACTTAAGTTAGCTCTCCCACCTTGCTGACAAACAATGAAACATAAATATAAAATGCACAAAGTGTGACAATGCAAGAGGTTGAAATTTTATTTATCATGCAAGTTGCACGTAGGCTGCAAGCAATTACTAGGATGGGGGACTCTCTTATTATCCTCCAACCAGAGCCCTCATTCTGAAAAATTAATTTCGATTGATCTGGGGCTTTATCCTGTTATGTATCCTTGGTGCCTCATAGGTTCGCTCACTGGTAAAGAGGGAGTCGAGATGGGGGGCGGGGTGGGGGGCACTGCATGCCAACTTCTTAGATCCAGATTTTCTTTCTTTACAGTGCATAAAAATCATGAGTGACATACTCGCAAAATGAACCCATAAAACCATAGAAAGATTTAGTAGCCATTGCTATATTTCACAGGATCATCTTTTACATCTCTAGATCTAGATCTTAAGTTTTCCGATGTGCATGCAAGCTTCCTCAAGCAGCTTCCCCCACCCGTCTCATTGCCATTGAAAAAAATGTTCCCACAAGAATTTGATCTCATCATGTCAGCTGTGCACAGGGCAATTCCACATTCTAGGCCTCATGCTAGATTTCTATATTATCGTACCTCCAACTGTTTGGGTTTCAACCCCCTAAATATATCAGTGTTGTTTACTTAACCAATTTATTTGTTTAAGAATATCATGAACACTCCAGAATATGGATCAATCTAATCAATATTAGAATTTGGATCTTAGCTAGATCTAGATCTATTTTTCTAGCTTTTGAAATTGTAGGGGACTACAAAATAATAGGTTGCTTGTGAGTTGACTGGGGTCCCTTACCAAGTCTTATTTTGTTACTAGATCAAGATCTGGTAGGCTATGAATATCTCACATCTTATGCAAAGTTATTTGCTTGTAAATAATAGGCTACACACTTACTTGTTGCACAACATGCATAAATATTATTGCACCAATTGCACAGGCAGGTGTATCATTGCTGTGTCTAAATGCATCTCTGTGAGCTGTTGGCCTGCAAGTGCAAATGCCGAGTGAACGAGCTCCGGCATCTTCCCTGAGTTCTCAGGAAGCCAACAGTGCTAGGCCCTAATGCAGAGTGCAGACGCAGGGCAGGGAAACGAGCTTGAGTAAATTGGGTTTATCTCGATTACAATCTGGAGACCATTCGTTTTCATTCTTATCCCCCTTGGAGTGGGCTATGATGATTGGAAAAGAATCAAACAAAATTTATAAAAGAACTACTCGTGGGTTGATCAATAAATTGTTTAGACATTAAATTTGTCCTAAAAGGAACGAAAAGTTTATTGCAGTCAAGGCATGTAAGTCCTATTCTCAAGAGTACAATGTACTAATCCTAATGGAGCACTATTACAACAAAATTCTTAAGCCTACAATAATATTTTTTTCTATATTCATGATCAAAATTAATATATAGGCCTACGTCTGCTTTAACCGTTTGTTAGTTGTTGTTTTGTTGGGGGGTTTTGTTGTTGTTGTTGTTGTTGTTGTTGTTGTTTTTTGTTATTTGTGTGGTTGAATTGTTCTTACTCCATAACTTTATGCTGTATGTGTATTATTTTACGCGTAAAATTCCATAAGTTGATTGTTAAAACCTTTTTTTTTAAAACCCGAATGCATTTATAACAAGGCGTCCAAAAAGAGTTTATTAATAGAACCATGTGATGAACACTGTAGGCCTATACATAATAAGTAAAAATTATTCATTCAATAAATTACCCCCCCCCCTCCTTGCCCTTTCCTCATTAGGCACCCGTGATCTTGTTTGACTATGGACAAGTGAGTCTCTGTCGGTGTCGCGCTGGTCTGTGAGGTGCCGCTGGTCCCTTGAATTAGGCCGCCCACAGGGTGAAGCTTGATCTTATCGACGCTTTAAAAGTACTGTACTTGAAGTCCACCCCGATCAGCTTGGTGTGAACCCCATAGAGTAGACGCCTAGACCCTGATCCTAGGTGTGCCGGCTAGGCAAAATTAGCCTATTGTATCTCTGTCTATAATATTATTTGTTACAATGTAACTTGTGATTTTTTTATTACTAATAATCTATCAACGTCCATTTTTTTTTTCAAAACAAAACTACGTATATCTTGATCTAACTAATAAAAAGCATTGCACTAGTTCAGTATGAATGTTGTTGTTGTTGTTGTTGTTGTTGTTGTTGTTGTAACGTCCAACAGCAGCACTTTATAGGCTATATTGTGGACGGGACCCAAGACGGACGTCTGACAAGTTTATGTGCTGCCACACACGAGACAGGACGGGGATACCATGACTCCTGTCTCAGCCGGTCACATTATACTGACACCGACCCAACCAGTAGGGAACGCAACAGCCAGGATTCGAACTCGGGACCTTTTGCGTCGGAAGCCAATGTTCTACCCCTGGACCATCGCGCCCCCAGTTCAGTATGAAACTCAAATACAAATCTGGAGGTGTGGTGGTCCTGGGGTAGAACAACGGCTATGTCCCTTCTAAAAGTCGCCCGAGTCCAGCCCGTGACGTCACACATCTGGCGACGGTGGTCGCGGTGAACCCTTTTCATGTTTTCAGCGTGGATAAGAATTGTTTTACCATTCTGAAAAAGCCGATGCTCACAAGGAGCGGTGATTCCGTGGAGCTAGTTGATATCTATAGGGGAATTTTTATTCTGATCGGCGCTCATCAGCTTTCGGCTTTCACCCTAAAGGCCGGCTACAGAGTGACGCTTGAATTTATCGACGCTTTAAGGAACTTGAAATCCGCGCCAATCAGCTTGGTGTGAACCCCACAGGGTAGACGCCTAGACGCTGATCATGACGTGTGGCGGCTAGGCAAAATTAGCCTACTGCATCGTCTGAAAACTAATGCGAAGCTACAATACAAATACATGCAGTACAAAATTATTTATGAGATTAAAATTAATTTTTTTTTTTAAATGAAAATTAAATGCCCACAATACATTATTTTTTAAATTTTAGTTCAAAATCAAATTCTGCCCGCGACGTCCTCTTAATTTTTTGACGCTGATTACAATAATCTAATTGGTTTTGTTCTATGTGAAGCCCACGTTCCGCTATGTCCATTTAAAAAATCGCCCTAGTCCAGCCCGTGATTTCAGCGTCGATAAGAATGATGTCTCCATTCTTATAAAGCCGAGGCTACCGAAGCCCACTTATCAGCGCCCACAAGGAGCGGTGACTCTGTGGGGCTAGTTGATTTTTATAGGGGAATTCTTATTCTGGTCGGCGCTTATCAGCTTTCGGCTTTCACCCTATGGTCGCCCTAAGGGCGGCCTATTGCATTCCTTTCTGACGTTTCTGTGCGCTTGTTTGGTCTCCGCTACCTTCAACAGCTACTCCTCCTCCATCTTGATGCGTCCTCTGCGAGACTAGTACCTTCCAGGACTCCCTGTTTCTCTTGCAGCCGTCTGTGAAGAGCCGATGTGGGCAGCCGCTAATCGGTACTTCTCCCAGTTGAAAACTTTAGTATTCGGCCATCATCCATGAGATGCACCATGCCAAGCTAGCGCAGTCTGCGTTTCTAAAGGAATAAGGCCAGATATAGAGGGGTGATCTCAAGACACCTTGTTTTTTATTAGAGGGGTGGTATAGTATAGTAGGCCTACCATAGATACATCAACGCACCTGTTCACGTTTTTTTAAATATAGATATGGAAATTTTAGTATTACAGGAAAGCTCTATATTTTCCCTACAAGTTGGTGAAATTTTTTTGAAGGTCTCCCAATTACTGAGAGAGTTTAAAAAGTGTTAAATCACTAGCACAAGGTTTGTTGATAAGAACAAAAAAGTTGAAAAATGTGTCTGTTTCTCAGTTTAGGACTGTTTCTCTGGGACCTGCCGAGTTCCACTCATTAGGACTGGGTGTATCACTGATCACTGTTATTTATTGTTAAGCCGCATCCGCTCTTGCATAGCTACAGGCCATCACTTTCAGAAAAAGGGTCAAATTATTAATTCTGATGTACCACAACACAAAGGTTACAATGCAAGTGGAATCGAAGGCGTTTGATTCTGGTTTATTATGTTTATGCCTTGTTAAAGTTAAGATGTTCCATTTTCATGTCATACCATGCTGAATGTGACATCAGGCCCCATGATGTGCAACAGGCATGAGCCTATATTTTTATTTATATAATTTTTGTGTCATTATTGAATCAAGCCAGAATATATTTGGTTCCAATCCGAGTGTCTGGCAATCAAAAGGTTACAAAGCAAACAGTTTAAGATGTACGTGTATATATTGTAACAATACAAAGTAATGTACACGGGAACAGACAAAAACAAACATCTGACAAAAGAGAATAGCAAATAGAAAAAAAAATAGATGAATGCAGAAAAAATGGTCTTAATTGTATAAACATAATTTAATACAAATTAAAAACAAGCCAATGACTTTATTGATATGCCAAATATATTCATATGTAAACAAACAACAAAAAGTAAACAAAACAGATGCTTGTGGTGTGACTTGGTTGAGAACTACTACTTATGCAACCTTATATTAATAAGTAAACAAACAACAAAAAGTATACAGAACATCTGCTCCTCCTGATTATCATAAGAAACATAGCAATAAAAAAAACTTCACAGTACTAATGTACAACTGAAACAATGACGATTTATTTATATACAAAGTCGTGAAAAGAGGGAAATGCGTCTTAAATCTCTGGGCTTTTTTCAATCAAAAGCTTTAGCAAAATTTGCCACCCCAAATGACTAAAATAAAGTCTAATTACTTCAAATTTATATTCAATCACATCCGATGGCAGCTCATCAAGAGGACGTAAAGATTATTGATCTGCCAACATTTGACCTGAAACAATTAATGGCATAAAAGCAGCGGTCACCACTGTCTGCAGAAGTTCTTTATCTGCACTGTTAACAGATGTTTGATGTGCCGCTGGAGCTGCCTGTCTCCTTTTTGCCTGACTTGACAGCTTTGGTCGTCCTCTTTCCCTTTTCCCTCGGTCTTACCCTAGTGCATGCGCAGTAGTGTACCACCTCTTGATATTAAAAAAAAGGTCTGTTTTTGTATTAAGGGTTGCTATTTTCACGATGTTGTATAATCCGCCAAGATGATAACCTACCAGGAGGGGTACACAAGAGACAGGAATAATTTCAGTTCTAGTGAACGTTTTTTTCTTCTTCTTTGCTCTCTTTTTTTTCTTACTCATTACAACCACAGAAATAAAAACAGCAATCATTCCTTCTAGTGTACTTTATTAGACTTTGTCTAAGACATCATGGACATCAGTGCCGGTGGGAAAGCGGTAGCCCTGGGGAAGAACACCGGCTTCCGGCGCAGAAGGTCCGTGGTTCGAGCCCTGGCGAATTCGCTTCCTACTGGTTGGATCGGCGTGACTTTGACGTGACTTGCTGAGGCAGAGGTCATGGTATCCCTGTCTCGTGTGTGACAGTACATACAATTGCAGACGCCAGTCTTGGGAACCCTCCACAACATAGGCTATATTGCTGACGTTGGATGTCAAATCAACTCAAGAAGAACAACAGCAGCAGCAGCAATGTCGGGTTTAAGGTAGGGCCCGCACCAGAAGCCACCACCCTTTAAAACACTTTGTAATATTTGGCCATGCATCCTCGGACAATCATAAGGAAGTGAAGTGGCCCTCATCTGAGCTGGGCCCAAGGTCTTTCTGCAACCTCAATCGGGAACTGATGGGCACAATATAGCCGTTACCTTTCGATACAAACTCAAAACAAAGTGTATAAGGTCTTTGACTCAAAAGCTACTTTTAATTTTGTGTGAGTGTGTGTGCCTTTTTTTATGAAGGCCTCCGTGACCTGATAAGAATATCACTGGTAAGTCCGATCTTCGGAGTAACCGTCTGTTCTGTGCTGAGCTTACTGCTAGGCTTGCCTATTTCGTCAGTTAGACCAACTGGTTCAAAGTTGGACTTTCCTTTTCCGGTCCCGGTCCAATTATTGTGGTTGTTGTCATGATCTGACTGACAGCCTGGAGGCCCTGCCACATCACCAGACATCAGTCATAATCGTCTCTTGAAAGTGCAACAAAATGGCAAAAATATTTGGCAATTTCCTGCTTCTGCTTTTCCTAATTTTACCAGCCGTTATTCTCCTTTGTGATCAAGGTAAGTCAAATCGTAATATACTCTATGCACCATCGTTTATCAAAGTATTCAGATACGTGGCAGGTTTGCCGGTTGAAAATGCCCCGTTTATTATGAGCATAGCAATACCATGGTGCCTTTCCGTTAGATCTTGTGCCATGCAAGATAATCTAGACGTAGATTCAGATCAAGGATAGGGCTATTTTCTCGGCACTCCTTGAGTTTTGTGGTCCCTAACCTGTGGGCGATCAAATGGGTGGGCGGCCGGAAAATAGGCCTACCTGCCAGCTGTACTCCCTGTCTTTTTGTTATTTTTTTCTTCTATTTAAATTGAATTAAATACATGCCAGCTGTGCTCCATGTCTTTTTAATTTTTTTTTTTTATTGAACACGTATTGGCATGATTTGTTTAATTCACTTGTTTATTTGGGCACAGGTTGTAATGCGGACAGGGAAGGGGGTGGGGACAAACATACACAAGCACATAAAATTGATCTGTTAAGCAATTGAAGCTATCTCTGTATCTCACACTCGCTTGCTCTGCCTGTCTGTCTGTCCCTCTCTCTTGTTTCTTCACAGGGTGACTGACTCCGTTGTTATCGAAACCCACCCTTCGCATTCCGCCCATAGGCTAGGGACCGCAAAACTCGAGGAGTGCCATTTTCTCTACCCAGAGGCAGAACTCTTAAGACTTTAGAAATACGCTTGTGACCAGGCTAATCTAGATCTAGACCTAATTGCCTCGGTTTGTCGTTCGCTGCATACTTGTATTGACTGCTCCAGCACAATCAAGATTCTAGATCTAAATTCTACTTGTTTTCACCAAAGTATAAATCTAGATCTAGTAATTTGTACTTGAAATTTAGGCTCTAGGTCTAGATCGTTTGTGTGTACCACCGTTCATAGACCGGGTAAAAAAATACTGTCCTTATCTTCCACAGTTTATGTGCATGGGCAGATTGGCATTTGTAGCGGGTTCTTTTCTCTCTTTCTTTGTGGTTATAGATCTAGTGGTCAAACTAAATATACGATGAGAGTGCAGTCATGTAAAATGTTTACTCCTTTCACAGCTAAATCTAAATGTCGACTGCTTATTTAATATGATCTTTCAAATCAATAATGAAGGCTTTGATTTTAAATCTCTCTCTTTCTTTAGAACTTTCTTTCTCTCTCTCCATCCCCCAAAACCCATTCTACTTTTATCAGTAACTTTTTCATTTTGTTTCTTCACATAATAATTAATAATAATAATTTAATAATAATTTATTGCATGTATATTGCGCATTTCCAAAATTTAAATTCTGCTCAATGGGCAGTACATCAAAAGTAATCATGTACATGAAATAAACATACATAAATAAATGTGTAAACATCACAGAGGTAATGGCACAAACAAACACGCAAATGATATATTACACATGCACACACATGCACATAAACATACACTCACAGACACACACATACTCACACACCCATACGCATACATACACAAGTAGCATACACCTACACACACCCAAACAGACACACACATGCACACCAAGATCAAAGTATAATAATGCAGATCAATAATCGTGAGAATTATGGTAGTTCCATGCCAAATGCTTTTTTAAAAAGGTAAGTTTTAAGATGTTTCTTAAATATTGTGATAGAGGCAGACTCTCTCAATGACTTGGGCAGTTCATTCCATATACATAGGGCGTATGGTTTTAAGACAGGTGCCAAAAATATAAAGAGTGTTTTGTTTCTTGTTTAGTTTGTAAGTTAAAACCATGTCAAACATCGATGCAAAAGATATTGATGGATTGGGTCACATAACGGCCACATCGGCAAAATCCAGTCCTTGCGTGAACTAAATACAAGCCCTTGTCGTATTGCGCCAAATTGAAAACAGTACAGTCCATAAACTTCAGTTTCTAGCCGATGTGGCTTAACAAAATAGACTTCATACAAACAATATAGGACTATTGATAGTATCTATCCGATTATAAGGTACTTTCGTTTTCATTTATTCGATACAATGTCTAATTTCATTGTTTTATTGGTTGATTAAACATATATCGATTGTAAACTTTTTCTCGACTAAAATCCTATCATAATTTTTTGTTTGGGTTGTGTTCGATAGCGTATTAATACATAGTTGATGTCTGCATTGCAAGGCATCAATTTGCATTAATTAATGAATTCAATGATGTGACGGTGACTTTTAAGTTAAAGAAGTAAGGATTCGCTATAGTATTGAATATAAGATCTTGGTTAAATGTGATGTAGGCTGAACCTGGTCAAGGTTCGTATCATATAACCAGAAGAGTATATCACTGTTTTTGGAAAGACAATGTTTTTTTATATCTTTCTACTTTGAAGATTGTACGCGTTTCAGCTGTGCTAGAGCATTATCATATTTTATGTGAGAGGCTCTTCAGCCAACTGTACTGAAATTTTATTGTATTTAGTTTACGCAAGGCCTGGATTTTGCCGATGTGGTTTTTCTGACACTGACATATAAATCAACACCAACCTTCCCCCCCCCCCCCCCCCCCAACCTCACCAAACCACATTTTCACAACAAACAACCCACCCACCTCCCCCCCCCCCCCCCCCTAAAACTGTTAATCAAAACGCATTTATTCAATAACACCAGTTCATGATGTAGTTTTTGAAGTTATGTTTAAGCTTGTGTTAAAGTCAACATTGATAGCTGAATCTAATAAGCTTGATCATAGACTAGGTTTGCAGTGACTTATCGCGCCAAAAATCTGAATTTGCTTTCTCAAAAGTCGACAGCTATGCATTTGTTCGGAGCTTGAATCATAAGACTGGTTGTGTGGATTAAAAGATTGCTTCTTTTATTTGAAGTTATTTTAAAAATACATTGAAGTGTTGTGTAAACAATATACAGTGGAACACGTTTAAACCAAAATTTTAGGGGGTCTAGTTTCAATTTCGGTTTAAACATATTTTGGTTTAAACATAGTCAAGATAAAACGAAAGGGACACAAGCCACAAAATTTGAATTAAAAAATCGGGTAATATCCCTTCTTGGAACACATGTTAAATGAGTTTCGCCAAGCCCCCTGCATAGTAAAGGGTTTCCATTTTTTTTTTTTCCTGTGTTTTTGTTTTTTTTTTTGTTTGTGTGTGTGTGTGGGGGGGGGGGGGTGAAAAAAATGTTGTGTCTTTTTTTTTTGTTTTGTTTCTTTTCTACTCGATTGTGGAAACAAATCTGGAATCTCTTTGGTCTTTTCTATCTTTTCTCTAATGCCAAGACTTGCCGGAAATCTAGACTTCGATATTCCGTGTTTGCGACCGATTTTTCGTTTTGCCAATTTTTTTTTCTAATCACAGACATGTAAAATATCCGACAATTTCATCCCAAACGGATTTTCCTTACCAATATCGGAACCCCCTCTTTCCCAAGTTTTCTCTCTCCCTCTCTCTCTCTCTCTTGATCTTTTTAATGACCCCCTCCCTCTTTCTCATTCTCTCTCTCCATCTTTTTAATGACCTCCCCCCACCCCCCTCTCTCTCTCTCTCTCTCTCACTCTCCCTTTCGATTTCAAGGCAACCCTTGACCCCTCGTCCTAGATCTAGTAACCGGAACAATGCGTGTGCGAGCATGTACCACTGCAAACAATTTAGCATCGGCTAAGTTTGTCCGCCGAGCAGTCACTCAGCCAGCCCGGTCTATGATCACATCTGCACAGACAGTGATGAGTGATGCAACAGTGTTTGCTTGGCTTCGGACATTCAGCGTTAGAGACAGTGTTGGGCTAGGTCTTGATGGCACGCACTGATCAGTGTAAACTGTAAAAGGTGATGCAACAATGTTTGCTTGGCTACGCACATTAGTTTTTAGTGTTAGAGACTGCATGGACCTAGGCACAGGTGGGTCACGAAGATCAGCGTGTAAATGTAAGCCTATTGGTGGTGCTGATTAGCAAGAGAGGGGTGATGATGGGCCTTGTTGATGATAGATTTGATGACTCATTACTGGCAGGGGTACTGCATTGCATAAGGGAGGAAAAGGTATGTCCGAATACGCTGATTTTTTGAGAAACTTTACCACCCAGCGGCATGAAGTTAGTCATTTCTTTTCGGTTTAGCGATAGTATGCTGGCCGACGATTTCGGTTTACCGTAGCCCGGTAGGTTTCATATAAAGAAAAAAGAAGGAAAACCGCAATTATTTCGATTTCTTTTCGGTTTAGCCGTTTTTTCGGTTTAAGTGTGTTCCACTGTAGTACCAAATAAAAACGGAAAGCATTAGCATGTCATATTCTAGGTCTAAGCTATCAGGCCATCGCCATGTGTCACCCAACCTCTTACTCTAAGCACATGATGTAAAATAAATCTTTGTTTGAATGTCTTACCCGTGGTTGACTGGAATGGTATATTTGATATTATTGCTATTTAAGACCAGGATTAAACTAAGATTGTTTTTTTTATTTGGTCTGTACCAGGAAAGGGCAGCAACCTGGCCTTTGCTCAGGATGCTATGGAGGGTGAAGATGAAGATGGTACAATTGAGACAGAAGCAGGCGCTGAGGAGGAAGCCTCAGAAGACGCTCAAGAGGCTCCACTCACTGATCAGGTAAGGAGAGAGTTTGCATTGAAAATAAATTGTCTGTATAGAGGCTTTAATACTAACTTCTTTTCATATAATGGTCTTTTTACAGTAATTATTCGAATAAATTATTTAGTTATTTCCCTTTTCCTGTTACTCATTGGCAGTAAGGTTCTCTTTAGACTTGGCTCTTAAACAGTTTGCAGTGGGATTAAGGGTAAAATGTTTTGCCTTCAAGGGTTTTTTGTCCATTCATTGTTGCAGGAGGAAGATGAAGTACCATCTCTGAAGCCTTCCCCTGATGCAGACACCTATATTTTATTTACCAAGCCAAGCAATCCCCTAGGTAATTATTACTGACTTTTTTACTTGGTTTTTGAAAGGTCATGGGGTAAGGCTAAGTGACTAACCTGCTTTTTGTTTTGCAACGATCTACTTTTAAACCACTTTTGTTACAAATCCTCGCCAGTTTGTTACATCCTTAACTCCTTGAATGATCTAGCTCTGTGAAATTTAAACTAAGGCTCTTCAGGGCGACTACTTTAAGGGTATAGCTCTCCTGCCTGAGCGATGCTGGGTGACAAAATAAAGGTTTAGCTCTCTGACCCCAGCAAAGCGTCCACTATCAGTGGGCGACTTATGGGCGACCTTGGCATCATTTAGTCATCGCAAATCTTGTCTTTTTCTCTTAGGTTTAAATACTTCTTTACCAATAACATCAACCAATGGAAAGGTGCGACTTTTTCAATCTTGTCTGCTCCATCAGTCTTATGAGTATGCTTTGAAGTATACAATGGTAAAGCAAACAGGCAGCCTTATGATGTATTGGACTATAAACTAGAGAAAACTTGCGTGGTGCCACAAAGCAAACAGCAACAACAACAATATTACCATTCATATACACTAATGCACATGGAGTAACTGTTAACGTTTTTAGAAAATATGGGATTTCATTCTTTACATATGATATCGAATCAGACAAACTGACCCTATTATTTCTCACCCTGTGAGGCACTGCAGCCACACACCAATATTTACACTCTGCCATAGATTCTAGGAGCCAGTTCCACACTCAGCTAACACTTTCAGCTGAGCACACACGCACTTGAGATAAATTTGAGTCTTATTAATGCTCTTTTTGTGGAGTCATACCAGATAGGTTCCATACTTGCTGTTAGCATTAAAAAAAATATTATTATTATTGCGAGGCTTTTTGTGGATTAACCTTTTTTCTGTTCTCTTTATAGAGCTCCCTGCTGGCAAGCAAGTGAGAATCCTAGTAGGCTTTACCAACAAGGGAAATATGGACTTCACAGTGGAAAATATGGAGGCTTCCTTCAGATATCCACAGGATTACACATTCTTTCTACAAAATGTAGGTTTTAATAGATTATTTTCAGTGATTGGTAAACTTTATGATATTGAGAGAATGAGTAGCAAATGCTTGGTTTCCCATCCTTAACTTCCAGCATGTGAAGCACATTAAAATTGATTTACAAAATTAACCTTTGTTTTTTTTTTTAGGTAGCACTTGCTAATAGTGATATAGCATTGTGTTGGCCTCTTTTTAAGCACCAAGATCAGTAGCAATATACTGATAGAGATAAAAACAAAAGACTTGGCGCTTTAAAGTCTGTTAAAGCAAATCTGTTTGTAGGAGAAAAGGTTTACATTTAATTCAGTTACAAATCTTAATCTTCTTTTGTCCAACTTTACCATGTTAAGGGATCAGGTTCTAAATTACCCAAATACAAGATGAATTAAGGAACTTCATCCCCGGGGAGACTGGCGAAGTCATACTTGGTATTCTCTGCATTTACAGTTAAGAGACAAAAAAATTGCATAGCTGACCTACAACTTTTTTTCACCAGTTCACCGCCATGACATACAACTCTGTTATTGAGCCACAGAAGCAAGGGACTTTTGAGTATGGATTCATCCCAAACGAGGCATTTAGTTCCAGGCCTTTTGGCCTTTCAGTCATTTTAAACTACAAGGATGCAGTAAGTTTTTCCCTTAAAAAACAATTATATTGCAAGGAAAACAGCAGGTTTAATCTCGCAGTAGATTTTACCTTCCTGAGGGCTTGCTAAAAGAAACTTGGAATGCTAGAGCATGGTTTGGATTAATTGTTTCAGACTGTGTGTAGAATGTTCCAGACATAGTGTGTATTGTGGTGGTGAAGATAGAAAAATAATCTTTCCGGGTTGTGATTTTTTATTTTATTTTATTGGAATCATTTGACTTTATGTCACCAGTTACATGTCACAATGGCATTGTTGAGAGGATCAGTTAAAATGAGTTTTAATAAAAATGGCTTTTGTCTTTTTTTTTTTCAAATTAAATTAGTTAAGCCTATAACTTGTTCTGCTATGTTGCCACTGTCCTTTACATGGATCACAGTGATTAAACTTCAGTTGGATTTATTTTGTGCGATTCAAAGTGCCACTGCATATATACAGGAATTTGGTTGAAACTAGGGCAGTAGGCAGTATCTAGATCTAAGGACTTCATGTAGACCTAGACTAGACTTTCATGATTTATTGATTAGAAAAAGAATCTAGATTTAATGTTTGGTCCGTGATAGAATTTGTTGATCGTGTTGGTTAACATGAAAGAAATTGATACAGGAGTGAAAATTGGCATTGGTTAGACAACGTCACAAATGACGATTCTTGTCAGATTATTAACATAAGTTAAGCTAGTGTGGCTTATTGCATCACATACAAAACTAGAGTCAACTATGGTTCCAACGAAGGCATAGCCATGCTAAGAAGAAATAACAAATATCACAATAGTCAGTGCTCTTTAGGCCTTGAAAATCAGCCAAGTCTGCTAATCACCCTCATTTTGCTCCAGCTTCGCTATACGATGTATCGGATGTATACATTCTCTCAATTCGATAAAAATAAAACATACAAATAAACTTCATTTTATTAAATGGTTCATCATTCTTATTCTGTTTTAATGTACTACTGACATTAATTGGGAGTGTGTTTTGGGATCCTTAATCCTGTATGCCGCCGTACTGATTCGTGAAAATGTTCAGTTTAAACAAAATTACCCTTTTGGCATCACTGAGTCATCGTTGCAAGCTTCTCGCTCTTTGAGACTTAACTTAGATCTAGCAGAGCGATTATCAAGTCTGAGAGTTCTATTAATTCTATTTTTATATCCATCTACATTTTTTAACTGTATACAGATACTTCTCACATTAAGGGATTTCAGACGCAATCTTTGAAGACTAACGACTACGTTGTTTTATTGACAATTTCATTCATTCCGTCGTAATTGAAAAACATGTGCGCAAATAAAATGTCTTGTTATCTATGGAGTAATTAAAGGATAAGGCTTAAAACATAAATGCATATCATATGTTTTGAAGCCTTAGACATGTCTTTAAACTCTGAAATTACATGTACAGGTCTAAAGGTCTAACAACCTTGATATTATATAAGTGAGGAAAGAGATAAAACAGGATGACCGGAATAAATAGGTAGATAAAATGTCTCTTGGCGTGCTTCATTGTTTAAAAGCACTTTAGTTAGTTTTATGAGAATTTTAATACAAATTGATTTTGTTTTAAACTTTACCAGGAGGGAGCTGTGTTCCAGAGTGCAGTCTTTAATGAAACAGTTCAGGTTGTAGAGCCAGATGAAGGACTTGATGGAGAAACGTAAGAACTGGCTATGCTAGGAGCATTACTCTCATGCGTGGGCGATGGTCCTTTCATGGCATTAGGCTGCTATTTGTCATTTGCGTGGTGTTTTGTTAAAAATCAACACCTTGGGTGGGACCATAATAGTTGAATTAACTATAAAGAAAAAGAAATGATTTTTCTAAGTGAGACAGTAAGTTGACTTCGTTGTAATTTCATTGCCAAATTTGGTCTTTATATTTGCAATGTAATTTTTTTAAACTTCTAAATATTAGTATATCTCTTAAGATTTTGCTGATAAATTTAATGCTTGGATAAACATTAAGATTAGATTAGTCTTCACTGGTTTGTACATTTCCTGAAATGAGAAAATATATGAAATTATGCTTGAGCACTAAGTTGAGGTCATGTGTGTTTCTTTGCCATGATCCTCAGAATATATACATGCTCAAAATCACACTGGAAGACTGTTTGACCTGATCACAATTTTCATTTGATCAGGATAAAGCTCTTCTCACACTCCCTCGGGACTTAAAAAGTGTATGCTGAAAGTGTTCTTAGTTATACCATGTATTGCTAAAGATATCCATCTTTTTTCTCCAGATTTTTCCTGTATGTGTTTTTGGCAGCAATTGTTGTTTTATTGCTTGTTGGTGTGCAGCAACTAGTCTCAAATTTTGGCGTGAGTTTTCTTCTTTGACAGATTTCTTTACATAATTTAGTGAAGCTTTAGTTAGAGCTGATAAATTATAGAATTTGTTTAATAATAGTCCTGCATGTGTGCCAACAATTTTCAGATTCTGACAATTACGGCAGGTCAGCTAATTTTTACAACCCAAACTATAGTAACATCAAATTGGAAGCGTGTCAGCTATCCCTGCCACTCTACCAACGTATTAAAAACGGTGATAGTCGGTCCTGTGCCATAGGAAAACTATTATAGAAATTCTCCACACCGCAGGTTAACTCTGTATAATCCTGTGCTACAGCGCGGTTTAAAATTTACCGAAATTCTGATTACACATTACCGTAAATGAAATAAGAGCAGATGTAGAGTAAAAATAAATTTCAATGAGGCGGATATCAGTATAACACAAAACACAATAGGTCTACCTGGAATCGGGTAAAGAACAAAATGCATTGTACTTATTGTTTACCGGCAAAATTACGAGACTCACTATTTCCTTTAATAAATGTAACCATTTATCATCTTAGGGACATTCTCAGAGCCTTTTTAAACGGGCGAAAATCTTGAAAATTGTGAGCTCCAGGAGGGCAACGCCCCCCTAACCCCGCTCTTTCTCCACTACCAAAGTTCCTGAACTTTCGACAGGTTTGGGTGGCATCCTTGATTACGCCAAAATCGTAAAGTTGGCAGGTCTGTGCATGCACAAGTTGCATCAGCTTCTTTTGAAAATGTTTACTCAAACTCAAGATTACTGCCAAATTTTATTCATTGAACACTGACAAATTGATGTCTTGTTGTTTGAAACAATTTTTAGCTTATGGAAGTAAAATCGCTTGGGGACACAGCAAAGCTGTTTTAAAAATTTCAAGAGTTCATAAACACTGCAAAAACACCAAAAACTACTGTAAATTGAAGTACTACAGAGTCACGTCTATTATATTTAATACAACCTTGTAATGAAATCTTGGACATAGCAAAATTTTACAGCTGGCCCACGGACTTCGCTATATTTGTTCACTGCAAGGTATTTCAATTGCAAGGAAAACAGCAGGTTTAATCTTGTTGTAGATTTTACCTTCCTGAGGGCTTGCTAAAGTAAACTTGGAATGCTAGAGCATGGTTTGGCTAAATGGTTTCAGACTGTGTGTAAAATGTTCTGGACAATACAATCATCCAATGTTGCTTACACTATTGACTCATCAAGCTGCGAATTGTTTGAGAAATTGGCAATTTCTCTGTACATAAATTATTTATTTGAAAAGGTCAAGCTGGCCGTGAAAAATAAACACTGAAAAGATCTTTAACATTTGGAAACAGATACTTTCAGAGTATTGCACAGTGCTTGTTTGCAGTTACTACCATGCATAATATCACCTTTTCGGTTTATTTTAAAGCTGGAATGAAACAGAGTGCATGAGACAGCTTCCTGTTAGTTCGGCAGATTGCAGGTATTATTTTGAGCCAGTACAAAATGGAATTTGTTAATGTTAATATAGGCGGTAAAATAAAATTTCATGTCTATACTAGTTGAAGGCCCATGAATCGCAGGATTAAAAGTTTAAATCAATATCAATTCTATGACAAACAGCGCCACTCACTCTAAAACAGTATACCCTTGCCGGTAACATGTCCTCATTTACACCAAGTGATGCGGGTGCTAAAGTTGAATTGTAGCTTAGAATGATATTTCGAAAATGTCTAGATTCTGCAGTATCCCCAACAAACAGCTGGTGTAAAGGTTCTGGTAAAGTTTGCAAGGGCTGTAAATTGCTTGATCATTGGCACAGCATAGCGAGATTGTTTCTGTGGGCTATAATTTTGCGTCACAATATTGGCATGTCTTTGTCATTCCCCCCATATTGTGGGCAACAATATTGATATCGTCATGGTTTGGGCCAGCGTAGAAGCTGCCTGACTGATGTGACGTGGAGACGGTAGTGATGATGTAGATCTTATCAGTGTGGGTCGATCTGCTTTTTGTGGTGGTGTAGCAGATCTAAAGCTAGGTCTACGTTGTGGAGATCTAGATCTATGTCTGTTATCACTTTGTCGTAGATAGATCTAGATCCAGATTTTGATCAGTATTAGTAGGCCTTAGATGTGGATGGTTGATCAAGTGCTGTATTGTCATTGTTTGGGGCAGTTGGAAGTGTAACTGTAGAAGCTGCCCGACTAAAATAAATGTCAGGTGGAGTTGTTAGTGGTGATCTAGATCTAATCAGTCTGGGTCTAGCTTCTTGTGGTGGTGTGGCAGATCTGAAGCTGGGTCTATGTTGTGGAGTTCTAGATCTATGTCTGTTTTCAAGTTGTTGTAGATCTAGATTAGATCTTGATTTCGACCAGTATCAGTAGGCCTAGATATGGATGGTTGATCAAGTGATGTTTGTGATTGTGTGGTTGAGGGAATTTGATTTGGATTGAATGTTGATGCTAAATATATAAATAATCTTAAACGACGTCTCTTTTTATCACCTGTCATCGTAATAGTTCTAAATCTTCCACAATTAAATTTTATTCATGATACAGTTGAGTCATGCTTCTTGGTCAAATAATTCTGATCTAGATTCTTAATTATTCCTGAGTCAGTTGTCTTTGTTTTTAAGTAACTAGGTACAAGTCTGCGGTGATAAACTTTTTAGAATTACCGCTCTTAAGTGCAAAAGAAAGGAAAAGGAAAGAGATTAACCAATTAGTACAGATTGGCCTTTGCGGGAGGTGTACATTGAATTTTTATATAATATCAAAGGTGAACTTAAACATTGCTCTTTTGTTTTTAAGTAGTGGTTAGCATGTCCCTAATCAGATGGATAGAGTTTCATAAAAAAAAAGTGTTTTGTAATTTTCAAGTGATTGATTGATTAAGTCTGTGGAGATGGGCAAAAATTGAGGTGGGGAATCCACAATGAGCACTAAATTTTGTTATATATAGATATTGCAAGGAAAACAGCAGGTAAATCTGGCAGTAGATTTTACCTTCCTGAGGGCTTGCTAAAGTAAATATGGAATGCTAGAGCATGGTTTGGATTAATTATTTCAGACTGTGTGTAGAATTTTTCAGACATAGTGTGTGGATGACCCTTTAATATGAAGAAATGGTGATTTTCTGACGGTTACATAAAAAAAAAATAGCATTTATATTTTTTTAAGGGTCAAGTGGCCAGGAAAATGATTAGTTTTTCATCCAACGGGGAAGGGTACATAACTTGACAAGAGGTCAAAGAACAAACACCCTCCTTGACTTGTGGACTTAACAACTGAACTGGGTGGATGTGAAGCTGCTCTCTGTCATCTAATTGACCAATTAGTACAAATTGGCCTTTGCGGGAGGTGTACATTGAATTTTTATATAATATCAAAGGTGAACTTAACATTGCTCTTTTGTTTTTAAGTAGTGGTTAGCATGTCCCTAATCAGATGGATAGAGTTTCATAAAAAAAAAGTGTTTTGTAATTTTCAAGTGATTGATTGATTAAGTCTGTGGAGATGGGCAAAAATTGAGGTGGGGAATCCACAATGAGCACTAAATTTTGTTATATATAGATATTGCAAGGAAAACAGCAGGTAAATCTGGCAGTAGATTTTACCTTCCTGAGGGCTTGCTAAAGTAAATATGGAATGCTAGAGCATGGTTTGGATTAATTGTTTCAGACTGTGTGTAGAATTTTCCAGACATAGTGTGTGGATGACCCTTTAATATGAAGGAATGGTGATTTTCTGACGGTTACATTTAAGAAAAATAGCATTTATATTTTTTAAGGGTCAAGTGGCCAGGAAAATGATTAGTTTTTCATCCAACGGGGAAGGGTGCATAACTTGACAAGAGCTCAAAGAACAAACAACCCCCATGACTTGTGGACTTCACTGAACTGGGTGGATGTGAAGCTGCTCTCTGTCATCTAAATTCTAATTGATCTGATTCTGTGTTTTCTTGCTTAAATTATGAAGCATCTCTTCTGATATTTTAATATCGTAGCGCAACTGTAATTTACTTTAGAAAATAAATAGTTACCTGACTCTCTTCATTTTTCAGAGAAAACGTTTGACCAAGCCTCGTCAGCCAGTAGAGATGGGCACACAAAATTCAGATGTTGACTATGACTGGCTGCCTAAAGAGACCCTTCAGAGTTTGAGTAAGCCTTTTTTTTATACACATATATAGCGGTGGAGGAAAATCATTATAGAAATTTATGTCAAAATTGAAAGGTAGTTTGTATCCACACCAATGGCATCCCTGTTTCTGATCTAGATTCCCTTAACAGCGAAGGGTCCCAAGACTGGCACACAAGATAGTGCAGGGATAACAACACCCCTGTCTTTTAAGATCCAACTAGTAAATGATGCCTTGTTTGATTTCTTATTTTTGTGTATACAGTGGAACACACTTAAACCGAAAACGGCTAAACCGAAAAGAAATCGAAACATTTGCGGGTTTCCTTCTTTTTTCCTTATATGAAACCTGCGGTAAACCGAAATCGTCGGCCAGCATACTATCGCTAAACCGAAAATAAATTACTTATCTCATGCCGCTGTTTGGTAGAGTTTCTCGAAAAATCAGCGTATTCAAGAGAGGTGTGTAGAATGGGTGAATGAAAGGTAAAAGTGTAATGAAGAAGACTAGTCTATATCTAGATCTTGAGAGAGAGAGAGGGGGGGGGGGGGGGCAGACTCTTTTAGTGCCTGCTGCATTCTTTTAATGTGCCCGATGTGCTGCTATTGGTAAGGAAAATCTGTTTGGAATGAGATTGTCGGATATTTTACATGTCCGTGATTAGAAAAAAATTGGCAAAACAAAAAATCGGTCGCAAACACGGAATATCGAACTCTACATTTTCGGCAATTCTTGGCAATTTGTTTCCACATTCGAATAGAAAAAATAAACAAACAAAACAAAACAAAATGACACAAATTTTTTCACCCCCCCCCCACACACACACACACACACACAAAGCAAAAAAACAAAAAAAAAGCAAAAAAAAAATGAACATCCTTTACTATGCAGGGGGCTTGGCGAAACTCATTTAACATGTGTTCCAAAAAGGGATATTACCCAATTTTTAATTCAAATTTCGTGGCTTGTGTCCCTTTCGTTTTTTTTTCGTTTTATCTTGACTATGTTTAAACCAAAATATGTTTAAACCGAAATTGAAATTAGACCCCCTAAAATTTCGGTTTAAACGTGTTCCACTTTGTAAAATTGTTTTATTAAAATGCACATTATGTATATTACGTTTTTTCTAAGACACCCTCTGTATGGAGCCTCAGAACTCCAAAATAATGTAAACAAACCAGGGTGGCATTTGTTGACAGGAAGCTGAACCCTAGAAACAAAATGGCTGACAGAGAATCTGCATCTTAAAGAGTTAAAGGCATTGAGTATAAAATGATTATAAAAAATAAATGAACATCCTTTGCTATGCAGGGGGCTTGGCGAAACTCATTTAACATGTGTTCCAACAAGGGATATTACCCAATTTTTAATTCAAATTTCGTGGCTTGTGTCCCTTTCGTTTTTTTTCTTTTTATCTTGACTATGTTTAAACCGAAATTGAAATTTTCGGTTTAAACGTGTTCCACTGTACTTAGCATTAGTGAATTTGTGTGCCAAATATCTCTTTACCTCTCCCTTTTTTTTTCAGTGCCTTATCTCTAACATTCGAAACTTAAGTTATCTTTTTAGCTCTGATCATTGAAATATATTTTTATTTCTTGTGCAGTCGAGATATTTTAATAAGAGGAAGTGTCTGTCAAATGTTGTGACAATAATGGTTACTTTAATATTGCCGATTTCTGTCTTTTTAGATAAGTCACCAAAGAGATCCCCCAAGCCAAAGCAGTCCCCTAGACAAAGACGCAACTTGAGATCCTCAGGCTCCGGGGATGACTAAACGAAATCACCTCCAGATGTTTCATGGTGTGAATGTTAGAATGAGGGGCGACTGCAGTGTAACATATTTGTTCTATGTAGTTGTGATGTACTCTTTTTTCCCCAATTTATTTTCCAAAGATTTTGTGAATTTGACCAATTGTTTTGTTTGTTTAGTGCTATTACTTATTTGTTGGTAGATAGGGAGAATAGATTTGTTTGTATATAGTATAAAAAAAAGTATGGGTGTTCTTGTTTTCTCCTATTTATAATCTTTTCATCAAATTTTGGTGTTGGGCTATCAATTCTAATAAACATTTGATGTTTTCATTACTGTACTCATGTATTGACAGAAGGTATGTGGGAAGGATGTGTTTAACTAAAAAATGTCTGTTTGAAAATGCTATGCGTGAAAATCTTTCAGTATGATGCACTGATTCAGGATGGTTATCGTCTCATTTGATTTCATAATTATAAATCCATAAACGAGAAAATCACAAGACATGCACGTTTCATATTTTGAGCTAGACAGGCTTGTTTGGCATTGCCCTTGAATGCTTTTCACTAAGTGGAAGTATCATGATTTTCTTTTTAAAAATTTTAAATGCCGAAGAAAAACTGAATTAAGAGATATTGTTCATAATATTGTGGTCCATTTTTTTTATTATTTTTTTTTGTGGTTAACATTGTCTGTCCCATGTGTGTCTAAGTGGGTAAAAATATTTTGAAGTCATTTGAGGAGGGCACATGAATAAAAGTGTTGTTATTAACTGTAGCTCCTGTGACAATAGTTTCCCTGTCTCCTTTTTTTCTCTAATTTATTTAAAATTTAAAAGAGTATTGCCATTTGTTAAATGCCTCTCTGGCTGTGTACTGTTAGCGAAGTGGTAGTTTATAGCCTCTTCAGTGTGAATATAACAGGCTTGGTGGGTTTAATTAAAGTTGCTATTTATTTTTTTCACCATTTGAATGTTACCATGTCAAAACGGAATGAACTGAACCTTGATTTGACAATTTCACCACCATATAAAGCAATTGTTATACTTGTGGGAATATTGTTCTTTGATTAATCTGTTTGGCAGTAAAAGAATGGCATGATAAATGGAATCTTCAGTACAAATGTTACACGTGAAGAAGCTGAAACAGTGTAATAAAAGAGCGAATGAATTTTATTCCATTTGTTGATAATGTAAAGTCAAAGAAAAACAGGTTAATAAAATTTAAAGAATTTTTACATTTGGGTCCTTTCTTCATTTTTATCCTTAATATGTATTTTGTCTTTTAGAATTAACAAACATTGATACAGTGTATCTTTACTTTCATAACATTAACATTATAACAATAAAATCAGTGACTTAAGCCATTTGAAGGAAAAATCTGTATTTGATTTACCATATGATTTGGAAATAATTTTGTTCACTTTTAATCACTAGAAGTAGAGTGAACCTTTAATCTGTCCCAGCAAGAGTTGTCCTTGATCATGGCAAAACTTGCTGCCTAATTTTAGCTTCTAAGAATTATTAAGAGAGAGAGTATGTGTGAAAAGACACAAAAAAAAACATTTTCATGCATCCAAAAAGTTTGTGTCCGTATATGACTGACAGATTTAGTTTGTTATGTGGAATATTTTTTTATTGATCAAAATATAAGGAAGAAAATAAAAAATTGAGTTTGTGGGTGGGGTAGGAACCATCAATCCAGAAAAGCACAGAGATTGTCCCTAATCAAAGGGAACCACCTGAAAGTTCAGTTAGGTCTTTGCTAGATGAGGCAGACATAATAAGTATTTTATTAAATTCCAGAGAGTTTCTAATGAAGACTTTTCTAGCGTGATTAAGGCAGAAAAGGTGGTCTTTTTAACATTTTTTTTTTATAAATATGCATTGGAATATTTCCTAACAGTTTCAGTAACTTGGGGTGGTTTTACTAACCTAAGCCGGTATTTCTGGCTCCGAACTTTAGGTCTAGTTAGTAAACGAAATATCCAATGTACAAACTGTCTGCAGCCTGAAGATCGAACAGTGATTTTAACTTCCTTTTTTGATAGAACTGGAGCATATATTTTTGGTGATAAAAAATATACATGTGTAAACAAGCAGCCTCTAATGTCTTGTAAACAGCATTGTATCTATTGACCATACAGCGTGATATAACAATGAACCGAGAAAGGCTCAAAACCCGAAAGTAGAATGACCTTGTTGACTTCGCCGTGATAGACTAATAGTAGACAGCCAGTGCTTTTAACGAGACGAGAGTAACCTATTACATCTCCTGGAGCATCCGATTGTGGACAAATTTCACGTCGTGACTCGACAAATTTTTTAGATATATCCTATTCAAATTCGCTTTGCAAACTTCTTATAAAGTATTGTAACTAACCCAAGGGAAAACTTTGTAGTGCGCGATTTGGGTCATAAAATTAAAAGGCCCTCTTTGATTCAGATAGTGGAAATTTGGTGTAAAAAATGCGCGTCCTGCCTTCGATCTTACCCTGTATAAAATTTTCATTAGCGTGCAAGTAATGTCCATGTCCAAAGAAAGATAATTTTCTTTTCCTGATGGCCCTTAGATGAAGTCTTGGAACATTCAGTTCTTTGAGAATGCTGTTATTTGTTCTTTTTTTCTTTCCAATTTATTCTTAGGAGACGTCTGTCACATTTCAGCACTTTTAATTTTCTCCTCATCCCTATTTCGAAGTGCCCATCCATCTGCTCCTTATGTCATGACTGTCCACAACAAACATTCCATAATTTACATTTTTAGCTGTTTATTGTATTGATGTCTTTATCCCTGGTAAGGTCTATCATTCTTTTCTTAGCAATTGCAATCTTAGTGTCAATATCTGTAGAACAGTCAGCATTATCTGTTTTTATTGAGAGCTTACTGTGTCTGTGATATTTATTTTGAAAAATGGGGTATATTCTTGCATTGGAAATGGAGAGAAGATAATTTATCATCTTTACTGGCACACACTGGCAGCCAGTGAAGATCTAGAATATGCAAAAAGGGAATGGGATTTCACAAAAGTAATGTGACTTAAACTTAAAGTACTTTATGCCAGTTTATAAGCAGTGGAGCCCACAGACAAGCCAATTGTACCCAACACTGTTAACAACAGTGTAAAACAGCGCATGCAAACAAAAAGACAATTACAGGGTCCAACAAAATAACGTTAGAGATGTTCAAGCGCTTCTGCTTGTTGGAAACTTATCCATGAGAAATCATTGGAGATTTTTAAGCACCTCTGCTTGTTGAAAACTTCTCTATGAAAAATCAGGTCCCAATAGCTGCAAAAGTTTAGATATTACCCATGGTGTACACATTGATAAGGCAATGGAAAGAACTCTTAAAACCGATTCCTTACTTAAATTACATCTCACACCTGGTGGGCTAAAATACATACATGTACTATGGTACTGGCATTCAAATGCCCATTCACTACTTTAACAACATGAAGTATAAAGACAATTAGCAAAGTCAGTCTACACTCACAGATTGGTGAACTTTAATTGTGTTAAAGAATTGTGTGTGGTGAACAATTAACAGCATTGACATTAAGTTGGGTACTCTTTCTTTTTAACTTAATTTATGATATACAGTGGAACACGTTTAAACCGAAAATTTAGGGGGTCTAATTTCAATTTCGGTTTAAACATATTTTGGTTTAAACATAGTCAAGATAAAAAGAAAAAAAAACGAAAGGGACACAAGCCACGAAATTTGAATTAAAAATTGGGTAATATCCCTTCTTGGAACACATGTTAAATGAGTTTCGCCACGCCCCCTGCATAGCAAAGGGTGGTCATTTATTTTTTTTTAAGCTTTGTTTTTTTCTTTCTTGCTTTGTGTGTGTGTGGGGGGGGGGGGGGGGTTGAAAAAATTTGTGTCATTTTTTTTTTCTTTTCTATTCGAATGTGGAAACAAATCTGGAATCTTGTTGGCCTTTTCTACCTTTTCTCTAATGCCAAGAATTGCCGAAAATGTAGAGTTCGATATTCCGTGTTTGCAACCGATTTTTTGTTTTGCCAATTTTTTTCTAACCACGGACATGTAAAATATCCGACAATCTCATTACAAACGGATTTTCCTTACCAATAGCAGCACATCGGGCACATCAAAAGAATTCAGCAGGCACTAAAAGAGTTGCTTAAATTAAGATTCCTCTTTATCTGCCTGTCATTCTGTCTCTGCCCCCCTCTCTCTCTCTCTCTCTCTCTCTCTCTCTCTCTCTCTCTCTCTCAAGATCTAGATTTAGATCTAGACTAGTCTTCTTCATTTCACTTTTACCTTTCATTCACTCATTCTACACACCTCTCTCGATCTTTTCAATGACCTCTCTCTCTCTCTCTCTCCCCCTCTCTCTCTCTCTCTCTCAAGATCTAGATTTAGATCTAGACTAGTTTTCTTCATTTCACTTTTACCTTTCATTCACTCATTCAACACATCTCTCTCGATCTTTTTAATGACCCCCTCCCTCTTTCTCATTCTCTCTCTCCATCTTTTTAATAACCTCCCCCCCCCTCTCTCTCTCTCTTCTCTCTCTCTCCCCTTTCAATTTCAAGGCACCCCTTAACCATAACAATGCGTGTGCGAGCCAGTACCACTGCAAACAATTTAGCATCGCCTAAGTTTGTCCGCCGAGCAGTCACTCAGCCAGCCTGGTCTATGATCACATGCGCACAGACAGTGATGAGTGATGCAACAATGTTTGCTTGGCTTCTCACATTCAGTATTAGAGACTGTGTAAGGCTAGGTCTAAATGGCACGCGTTGATCAGTGTGTACTGTAAAAAGTGATGCAACAATGTTTGCTTGGCTACACACATTAATTTTTTGTGTTAGACTGCATGGGCACAGGTGGCTCACGATGATCAGCGTGTAAATGTAAGCCTATTGGTGGCGCTGATTAGCAAGAGAGGGGTGATGGTGGGCCTTGTTAGTGATAGATTTGATGACTCGTGGCTGGCAGGGGTACTGCATTGCATAAGGGACGGAAAGGTATGTCCGAATACGCTGATTTTTCGAGAAACTCTACCACCCAGCGGCATGAAGTTAGTCATTTCTTTTCGGTTTAGCGATAGTATGCTGGCCGACGATTTCGGTTTACCGTAGGTTTCATATAAGGAATAAAGAAGGAAACCCGCAATTGTTTCAATTTCTTTTCGGTTTAGCCGTTTTCGGTTTAAGTGTGTTCCACTGTATTACATACCACACACATATAAACCATGTTGTATTTGTAGGCAAGTTAGCACATACTTATATTTGCTTTTGTGTCATCCTTAGACTCACAAAAAGAAAGGGTAATACATGAACAAGTTCCGATTTAAGTGAAATACACTGTAATTTTATTTAATCAACATTTTATAACTCCAGTTCAAGTTCACACCCAAATTAGAAAGAGTATAATATAAATAACGTTTGTATTAATTGACATGTAATTATTGCTTGCATTTCCATTCTCCCAAAACACATTCTTCAGAACAAATATTTACAACATACATCGTAATTAACATAAAATAAAAAGTTGAAACAAAAAGAAGAAAAAAAATGCAGTTTTAAAATAATTACAAAATAACTTAGAAATGTCCCATTAGTCTACCATTTTCATGACTTCACATTGTTGTAGGTATGGTGCATGTACTCTGTATTATTATTATTAAACATTTAAAGTGGAACTCATTTGAAATCATTTACTAGATACATGTACAAGTATCAATCAGTTTGGGTAGAACAATTTTACTTTTTTTACAGAACTTATTTGGTTAGATTTAAATCTTGCACAAGGGAAGTTAACATTATACAAATTATATCAACTTTTTCACTGTATCTTTGTGACCGAATGTTTCACTTGACAGATTGAGTTATCCATCTGATTTAATAATAATAATAATAAATTACATTTATTTAGCGCTTTCCATTTTCAGAACATTTTTAAAAATCTCAAAGCGCTTTACAGTGGACACTAAATACGCATACATCATATCAATCAGCATGCAATTAAAAATTAAATATTAAAAGTTAAATCTTAACCAAACAATACACTTAAGAAGAAATGTAGACGTAAATAGTATGCAGCATATACTCATTATCAGAAAGAATATAATAAAATGATATAAAATGCAACATTCTTAAGCTGTTTAATAGTATACAACCAAAGTGAACAAAAATTAATGAATTAAAATTAAAACCTTATCTCATGGGAACAGACTATCACGAGAGTCATACGTAAACAAAAGCAGGAGTGGGCTTGTTTTACCCTTTTCAAGCAAACACCCTTCTGTTGCCCGATGAGTGATTGTACCAGTAGTACTAAGAGATCAAGCAGAGCTCTTTTCTTCAATGGTTCAATTTCTAGTGAGAGGTAGTGGACAAAAGAAATGCAAACAGAATCCTTTATGATACCAGAAAAGACTTTGACCTCTATTTTTTCTATTTTTCCAGTAAGCAATGTAATTACTAAATTAGATGATGACTTTATATTTCAAGAAGTATGGTAGATTGTCACCATTTTAACAATGTTAACTTTGTATAATCAAAATACTTGCAAGCACCAGCCTAAAAAAATGCAATACCAATGTATTTAGATTTTAAATCAGTCTCCCTGTAACATTCCAACCACAATGTTTTCAAACGCCCTGTGGAAAGAGAAAAAAGATAAAGTTATCAGTCTCTTGTGATCAATTGCACTCAGAAGTTAAAAAGATTGCATTTAATTATTAAAGGAAATGATGCCTTAACTAGTGAAAAGAGAGTAAATAGTAAGACACAATTCTAAATCGACATGTAATTTATCTTCAGTTAGTCAGTTAATATTTATCTTCATTTTTCTCATTTGGCGATCTCAACTTGTAAATTTGTGTACTATTACTTCATCACTTTATTTTACATCATTATCTATGAACCTGCTTTTGATATATGAAAACCTGCTTGCTTGCAAAGTGAGTTGACATTTCCATCATTATCTTTAATATTTTGTAAGGATACTTACACACAATTATCCACACATCACATAATACATGTATGTCAAGAAAGACAGGGGATGGGGCAATAGAATTGGCTATGGGAGACATGCCAGCTAGGTATTGGAATACATAAATCATTACTCTACCCTTATAAGTTATATTCTTTTACAATGTCCAAAGGGCCCGCAATCCACACACAATGATGTTGATGGGTCTTAACAAATGATTGCTAAAAGATAGGTGAGTAAGGGCTTGTTCAGTCTATTCAACACTGACTGAATAACAGGAGAGTGCAGCTCTTGCAAAAGGCCAGTAAAAGGTTGTTATGTTTAGTTTGCCCTTGAATTATGCATGATGTCCATTGCAACCACTCGATTATTCTCTCTCAAACACTCAAAGTAGGTCAGTCCGTTGTCTTGATTATCAAGGAAAGTAAAAGTACATTATGGATTTGAAACCAAAGCATTGTTTCTAATTCTATCCAGCTAATTTATGAAATTCCCTAAAACGTATACATTTGGCTTTCTCTTCCTAAGTGTACATGCTCCCACTGATACTGATATGATACCATGTTAACTAATCCCAATTCTTGTCCAATGTACCTTGTCTGTATAGATAAAGACTGCACACACACACAAATCGACTTAATCTCAATTTATTTTGCCTGTATATAGACAACTAACCTTGATGTAATATTATCACCAGGTTTGTAGAAAGGATTGCACAGCATATCGACATAGGCATTGTGCAATTTTTTGAACATCTGAAGGAAAAAAACAACAACAAAAACACCTGTAATCAATAGATTTCATGTATTATGAATAGTATTATCAAGCAAAGAAAAAAAACAATCACAAAAAACGTTAGAAGTTTCATGTTTCCATTCTTTCATTAGGAGTAAACAATATAACGGTACACAAAATATAAAATTCAGAAGTACATTCAATTTTGTAACCTTAAAATAGGTACTTTGACTTGATAATCAAATGACAATTTTGATAACCATATTCTGAAATGTTTGTACTTGCATTCCTAAAAAAACATGTTTGTAATACTGTTATGATTGTACAACAATGAATTATCAATTTTTATACAAACCGTTCTGATTTCATTGTCTCTCAATGAAGCGTTTGAGGAATCAACCACCACCACAAATTTTACCCTGGTGTTTGTAACATATCCATAACTGCACATGTATAAATTAAGGAAAAAAAAATGATTTTTTTTGGTCTGTGATATGTAAAAAAATGTCCTTATGGTACATATGTATAATATACATGTATATAATTTACATGAATATTTTCCTTTCAAGTTTTATACTACATAATTGCAGCATCATTTTGTGATTAACACAACTATTTTTTACTCAATGCAACATAAGGGGCCACAAATTTATCCAAGTTAAATCTATAGATATTTAGAAGAATATGATCACAAACACCATATCAGGAAAAAAAAATTTCATGAAAAGCTACCGAAGGAAAAGAAAATCAAATCGAAAATGAGCATTTATAAACATGACTTTGCCAACTGTATTTTAAAAAGGATACACTTTATAGTCCTCTGTAGGGTACAACAGGCCTAGATAAAGCTCCCTCAAATCATTTGCATTTTTACCAACAGAACTGATCTTTTCTTCCACAACATCCAAAGAAGTGTGGACTGTATAATAGAATTTAAGTTCATTTTCTGTAGGAATGGTCTTGATGAAAAGAGGATAATTCTGAAGAAAAAAAAAGAAAAGACAATTCAAACACAGGTCAAATTAGAAAATGATTCCAACTTAACTTTGAGAAGTACTCCATAGTGACATTGTTTACGCTTACGTTACTATGTACAGCGTGAGTAGTGTTCACCAGCTGTTTGGTCAGAACAGGCTTGGAGTCTAGATCTACCTATTAGTTCTAGAAACTATTCGAAGTTTGATTATGAAGAGAATATGTGAGTAGTGTTAATGAATAATTATGTAAGCTAGAGGCCGGAGCTTTCTTGAAACTTCTCAAATGAAGTAGAAGGACCTATAGATTTCTAGATCTGTATCTTGCGCATAAGAGTGGAGCACGAAATTGTTTGATGATTGATCCATGGTTTTTGTAGAGAGAGGAGTTTTTAAATACCGTACTTCTGAATGTGACATTTTGACGCAGTGAACGCTGTTAATATGCTGTTGTGTAGATCGATTAGATCTAGTTCTAGATATTGCCAAGTTTTAATTTTGATCTTTAGTTTCATTCACAACCCAACTCACTGACATCACACTGGCTAAGGCATCTATCGACATCTATTAATATTATAAGGCAGGTCTAACACAACTCACAACCTACTGATGACACACTTCACCACTAACATGACCAGAAGGCAGAATGCAACCTCTAGACTGAAGCTGATGCCTGCTCCAGGGAAATTACAATCAATCCTCTTGATTGGTAAAACACTGTATCTATATATATCTACTTGTTATATTCTGACGACTGATCGCGAGGGCAGACAGCCAAGATAGTTCTAAATGCTTTAGAATGCTCTGGATGGATTTTAAGATCATTTTCTTATACTTCCTTGCTTGTTTAAAAGTTTAAATGCTCGTTAGAATCTTCTGTCTTCACAACAGTGGAGGCAGTACTTAAATGTTGCAGGTCAAGCCGGCAGAGTCTCTTTTTTAGGAGTGTTCTTCATGACCCATCACAATCATAAATTATATACCCGTAGATTTAGATTTTAAGATCCAGTGGTGAAATGTCCATAGGAAAACTCTAAAATTTAGATTTGAAATTCCTAATCAATCTTGAATAGGCCTACTCTTCCAGTCTATTGGTTATTGGTATGGTAGGCTACTTGTAAACAAGCTTTGCATGTACTCTGAATTAGCGACTTTATCAGTTTATGTAACTTTAAAAGTTGTATTAGTGTTTTTTTTTACGCTAAAAACATTTAGGGAAGGTTAGTCTAAAGACGAACCCTAAATAAAATATAGAAATCTAGAAAATAAAAGGGTAGATAGACTAGATCTAGATCTACAAAGCAGGCATATGTATCGGATCTTAGTAGACATGCACCAATAAGTGCCTTAACGTGGAAATACAGTGGATGTCGCACCATCTCGCCCAAGCTTCTCTTTTTTGCAGCGAGAATTTATTTCATATGAAAAGTGTTACAGTAAACAGAGTAGAAGCCTAAAAAAAGCCCGCCTCTTTTGTCGCCTTTCCTCATGGTGCTAGATCTAAGCGCTGCGCTTAGATCGAGCGTCAACAGGTGCGTGGTCGCCTGAAAGTTGACCGGAAATGAAGTAGGCCCGTATTTTGAGCTGGACATAGATCTGTAACCAGTGATCGTAGCGAAAATCTGAAAACAGATTCGTAATCAGCGATCCAAAATTAACAAAGTCTACGCGTACAGATGCTGAAAAAATGCATAATAAACAATTTCATAAAAAATGTTTTTATTAGATTCAGACACCCACACATTGAAGAATGCACGGAATTTCCACCCCCGCACACTTTCCATGCCGTATACACTTTGGATTGTAGTGCCACGTATTAGAATCATTATTTCAAACAAATCTATTTGTCGTCTATTTTTTCTTTTTGAGTGCAGCCATGTTAGTATCATCCATTGAAGTATTTCTTCATTCACATCCATTTCCTATAAGCATAACTGAAACAAATAAAATGAGACGATGCTTCTACTTAGTTCTAGGCAATAATAACACACACTGGGAATTTTTCTCGTCACGTGATTTTGTCGCTCTGACGTTTGGAGGGAAGGTGCGACCCTCACTCTGTTTCTACCAGCTCGCCCTTTTTTCCGCGCAGTTTTATGTCGTCGATTTGTAGGGAAGGTGCGACCTCCACTCTGTTTCCACCCTTATCTTGATCTTCTAAAGATGTTTCAAACCGTTACATAAAATGCACAAGTTTGATAAAGGGTTAATTTCAGTAACATCTAACCACAGTAAGATACTTATTTTCCATACTTAAATCTAGATCTAGAGATCTAGGTTTTGTTTTTGTTGTTTTTTTTTAGGAAAGAAAAAAGTTACCTCTTTGGCGATCACTGCTACACAAGCCGCCATCTTGGAGTGAACCAGTTTCTAACTGCTGGGCTTAGCCTACCACAAAATTTGGATTTAGTTGTGTTATTAGCTCAGGATCAGCTGATCTGCTAATTATTATAGCCTCTTCCTAAGTTACATGTTGTAAAAACTATGTAGCTTAGGCCCCTATTTAGATTATTTATACATTATCTCGGTTACGTACCAATAGGCGACAGATTCATGGTGTAAAGAGCAGAAAAAGAAGTTTGTTGTATGGATCTCTCTCTCACACACACACACAAATTCTTGTTCTAATTACTTTATTTATTGAGACACTGAGATTTAGTAGTAACACTACGTGTATTTGATTCATTTTTAATATATGTGTAACTAAAAACTCAATTAGTGTGTGAAAATGAAATAACACAACATCGTAACCCCCAAGACCAATATTTTTGTGTTTTTTGTTGTTTTTTTTCTTTAACATTTCACACTTTTGTTGAGAATCCAACATCAAAGCCGTAAGATTCGTGAATGGATTGTTAAACAAAACAAAATTTGCACGATCTAAGTGTCCAGTGCTAATAATTTTTAATTAACTTTTAAAAAGATTCAATGGACTATACAGCATGCTCTTTCACATTGCCTAATAACCAATTGCTTTTACAGCTCTTAATATACAGGCACTTGTTCATTTACTTTACAACGAATAAAGTTCTACATGTACATTGGTATCAAGGAAGTAACTCCCTCATCTTCCATTTATATTATTGTTCTTTCAGGTCACAACTTTCTCTGACTGCACCAGTCCAGTCACATAGGTCTGCAGATTATTTATCGGGTCTTCAGCTCTTTGTCTTTGGGTCAGTCAGTTACTTCTTAGTCAGTAAAGGCTAAGGCTTTGCCTCATTTCCCGGACTTATGTCCATTGCCCACTGGCTCTATGGTGCTCTTCTTTTCAAGAAAACTTGCATCAGAGTGTCTTTAATACCGTCTCAGAAAAGTAGTGGTATCATTACTATATTGAGCGATTTATGATCATCTACCATGATACTAATAGTAAAATACAACGTGGCAGTTGCATAGTCTGACTGTCTACTGAAACATGTTTGTCTTCGATTTCCCACCATTCGCTATAATTTGAAGCATATTATATAGATATATGACTGTGTTAATTTTTTATTCCTTAGGAAGTCTAAAGGTCTCTTTTATTTTGAAATGCACACACCACCAGTATCCACCCTATTCAGTTATATTCTTTTTCTAGTTAGGTTTGGTCTTAACTGTTCATAAAATTCTTTACCTTAGTCTGTTCTTGAAGTTGGGCATACTGATACATCATTATTTTTCATATAATTTTTCTTTCTCTTGATTCAAATACATTTTTTATTCATCTGTCCCGCATTTTATACTTCATTTTGTTATCAATTTTAAAAAAGGACAAAAAGGTTTCACTATGGATGATCTCCCATTTTCCTGTTGCGTTTCATTTATATGAAGACTTAATTTTCTTAGAACATACAGAAACTTTTATAAATAAAATTAGTTTTTATAAAAAGCATAATGAAAGTAAAATTATTTAGAAACCAAATTTAAGGTCAAACAGGACTTTATTGTAACTGATAGCACATTTCCGTCATGAGAATAACACCAATTTTTTACTTCTTCATCTTTCATTCACATAACTGACTGACAACAAAATAAAAATAAAAACAAATAGAAAAATAAAAAAAGACATAAAACAATTTAATACAACTTTATATTTACAGAACATTCACACACCAAAAATGTTGTTTTTCATGCACCACTGCAAAGCCATTCCCTTCAAAAAACATAATAAACATTCATTTCCACAAAGCAAGCATGAAAACATTTAAATAATTGTATCTAAATTGGGTTTCTGATGCATTTCTAAAAGATTCAGGACAAGGATCGAATATCCCATTCTCTTTGTATTTAGATCTCTTGCATTGTACTTTTCTTTATATTCCACATGACATTTTTTTTTTTATTTGAAAATTCAGGAAACATTGCATTTAAACAACTATTTCTCTAACTCAACCTTAACAAATCTTCCATAATTATTTAACAGGTTCTTTCATTGGCTTGCTTGCAAAATGAGGACGAGTGTCTTTTTTTTCCTCTCACAGTCTTCCACCTCTTAAAGCAAGCACCAAGTGCAAGACGGACCCACCAGCTACTTTGTAATCATTGGCAGTCTTTTCGTCATTCCTGTAAAAGTAATTTCAAATAGATTTTGAACATTTTAAACATCACCTAAAATATTCAATATACAGGAAAAGAAAATAAGTTCTTTACTTTGCATGTTGAATGTTTCATAAGAAAAGGGTAAGAACAACTTTTTTTGGTAAAAAAAATGTACAGTTGTAAATAACTACTACTACTAACATTATGGAGGAATTACAAATTATAAAAAAAAGGGTTTAAACAGACTAATTGCACTTTCCAGCTATTGAAAAAAAAATATGTGGTTGTATTTCACAAATTTCGATTTTCTAAAAATGTTCTCAAACTCCTCTAACTGTTGCATATTAACCATGAATACTAAGGACTCTCTCAAGCAGTTATTCCTTGAAATGAAATTGAATCTTTTTTATCATCGAAAAGCTATTCAAATCAAACATGAGACAGCCAACATATGATTTAAATTTAAGTACTGTATATAGAATGATGTAGGCACTATTCAGTTCATATTGGTACATGCAATACAAATGAGTGTTTCAAATTTTAAAAGAATTACAACAACAAAAACAATCATAGCTTTTCAAAGCTTTTTTCATAATATTTTAAAGAAAGAGTACTATCCCAGTAAATATTTTTGTAATTGCAAGGAATTAACAAGCAACCTCACAATACTATGACTCTTGCAGGACTTTTGGTTGCAGAAGATAAGTCTTGATGTAAGCAAGCTCCCGCTATAGTCATGCAAATGAAACTACGAGAAATTCAACTTTTTACACTTATTTCCTTTTGAAAAATAAAACGAATGTGATCCATTTGCCTTGACTATCTTTGGCTTATTGGTCTTGTCTTTTTTTTGTACTTGTTACTACTGCTCTTGGTCTTCTTTTTGTGTGTAGGGTTATTCAGGGTCTAAGACCATGTAGACCTAAGAGTAACATTCAAACCCCTCACATCCGCCCCCTCCCACTTTTCTCTCTTTCTCACTTGTAAGATCTGCCTCATTCATCAGTGGGCTGACCAATCCCTTCGACATATCTTTGATGCCTTTTGATCACCCTTAAACCACAGTATAATTATACAATGTACCATGCTACACTTTCATATCCTTTGTCTAGACTGTTCTCTCAGGTTTTAGAACAATGCTGTATGATTTGATTGGCTGGAACCAAAGCTCTCTCCTGTCTCCCATTGTATTCAAGTTCACCCATTTCCATGTTCCATTAAAACCAAGCAGAAGTAATAGGCTTTACATAGTAGAAAAAACCCAGGGATTCTTGAAATGCCCCACTGTAGTGATGGTCCTGCTGTAAGTATGCACTACTGTATCTATAGATTATTGTTTGATAAGGGCAAAATTGTCACAGTTACAGAGTTGACTCACATCTGTTTCCCACTGAAAATCAACCTTTGTTGTTGAGGTGGAATTCCCTCTTTTTCCTCTACACGTTCTTTAATGCGCTCAACCTGACAAATAAAAAAAAAAAAAAGGGGGAAAAATCAAATATTAGATTTACAAACATCTTCACACCAAATACGAACAAATGTATTGTAATGCTACAGACTGAAATCCAAATCACTGAAGTCTGAAAAATAAAATAAGAAAAAACAAAACCCCATTCAGTGAACACCGGGTGGTCTCCCCCCTAACAGCTTGCCCCCCAAGAGAAAAAAAAAAAGGTTTTGAGACAGATTGGGTTCGAGAAGGTTCCTGAAGTGTTTTTAAAAAAGAGAGAGACTCTAGCTGAGATTCGAACCATGCACAAGATATACTGCTTGCCACTTAAGAGCATCAACCACCTGAGAACCAGTCGTCAAAATGCTATAATTTGTAAAGAGAGACCCTTAGAGATCATGTAAGCTAATCATGACGAGTGATTTGACATGCCTAGATCGAATGAGAGAGAACAATCGAGAGGTTGCGTGAATGATCAAGTCCCAACTTTGTTTAGTGGATAGAGACCTACTCTTGCATTACTTGTTAATAATGATGGCTATAATTCTCACAAATATCAGTCCAAGGAAACAAAAAAAAAAAGAACTAACTGTTCACATCTCATAACTTCTACTACTGAGAGTTCTACATATTGAGTAACAAGTGCCATAAGTGACAAAGTGATAATAGAAGAAAGAATTTTTTGAGTTCTCTTCTACCCCTTTCCTTTTCAGTTGCGTGAAAAAACAACAACAAAACCTGCCAGTCTAGATAATTATATAAATAGTCATCCCTCTGGCTTGTCAAAAGAATAGAGATGGTGAAGTTTCCATTTTATTTCAAATTTCTTAGAATACCTGTTATGAAGCGGCTTTAAATTAATGCCAACAGTTTTTCAGACAGGTAAAATAATTTTGTAAAATATTTTCCCAGCGAGGTTACCCATACAAAGAGGAGAGACCATATATGAAATATTTATCATATGACAGTCATGTTGCATCTGCATCAGTTTAAGATTAGGTAAAACGTGAAAAGCGCTAATTTTTTTTATACAGTATGTAGTGGTGAGTAAAAAATGTTAATCCAAAAATAATAGAACTTAAAGCTCAAAGCATTTGTTCCTATAAGTAAAGATTTATAGCAAAAGAATTTAAATACTATCACTAAAAATACATATAAATTAGGAATTTGTATGTTTCTGAGAAAATCAAAGTACATGAGGCAACCAGGGTGAATCAGGTATAAGTTTTCAAATAACAATTATTATCTATGGTTCTAAAAATGATAAAGATATTTATAATTTTTTCAACCACATGAAGTGTACTTATTGCTCCTTAGCACACTGTAAATACACGTAACTCCAAAAGTCAAATTTTGACTAGTGCTTGATTCCCCCTGGTTGCCTCATACATCTGACTTTTATTTGAAAAGCTTTGACTTGAGGTACATTTAAAGTTTCATGACTTATATTCATGTCCATTTGTGACTTGAAAAAAACACAATCAAATCTCACCTTATCAGTTGGCTCAATGTCAATCTCAATCTGGACGAGTGAAATAAAAAGTCATTGTTCAATGTTAAGAATGAGAGAGAGAGAGAGAGAGAGAGAGAGAGAGAGAGAGATACAAAGGGAGTAGAAAGACAGAATTAGAGAGAGAGAGAGAGAGAGAGAGAGAGAGAGAGAGATATACAAAGGGAGTAGAGAGACAGAATTAGAGAGAGAGAGAGAGAGAGAGAGAGAGAGAGAGAGAGAGAGAGAGAGAGAGATAGAGAGACAGAATTAGAGAGAGAGAGAGAGAGAGAGAGAGAGAGAGACTAACAGTAGCATGATACTGGTCAGTGATCAATTGGAATTGATATGAATGTCATTTAATCTTTACTCAACGGAGACATTTTTAAAATTTTATTTAAAAGATTAAAAGCCGACATTTAAAATCTGCAACAACTCTTCTTTAATCTTGATTGGTTGGAAAGATATGAATCTTGGGGAAAACACTAAAAACAATGTGATTTCATGAGCAACTCTGGTAAAACATTGTGACTACAAGAGTTAAGGACAAGTATTCTGAATAAATTTTAAGCTTTGAACAAGTATAAAGAGCACCATAGAAAAAGTTAATGCAAATATTTTTTGGGACCATGCCTGTAAATTCGAATATTTATCTATACACAAAATGTACTAAAATGTACACTTATTCATTATAGTTGAAGAGTAATCTCACCTCCTTTCCAGTCAGGGTCTGAAAAGATGAGAAGAAAAAAAAAGCCAGTTTACAAATAGATCTTTCATAATGGGATTTATATCTGAGTTTACCAGGGGGAGGTTGAATTTTCTAAAAGGCACGAATACCACTTTTGTAAAGAAGTTTCCTATGCTAACTTGTAACCAACATCATTATTAGCAAACCTTCAAACCTTTTAATAAAAATAAATTAACATAGGAGTGCAAAATAAAGTGAAATGAAGTGGAAAGGACTTTTCCAGAAGCTGACATACAATGCCTTTGAAGTAAAATGTCTCTGAGTGTGAATTTTGGGCTCTACATATATATCGTAAGGTGACAATTATTATAAAAAGGTTCTGCATTTTTGGTGAAATCAGAAATGACACCACAACAAGATTTTCGAGTCACCAAATATCAAAATAATAATTGTGCAGAGAGCTCGGTTATATAATAAAATAAAAATTATGATGAATGACCAAATTATAAAGCTATAAAAGTCTTAATTTTCTCGAAAGCAGAAAAGTGTGCATCAACCTTTTTAATGACACCTGTGATGTATGAAGATAAAATGCTTGAATTTCCTTTTCTGTAAAACATGCCTTTTGAAAACCAATTTTGCTTAATGATTTATTTATGACACGGCGTCGCATCAGCGATACTGTAGTTAATGCATGCCTGTGCAGACTGATCGAGGTCAATGGGGGTCAACCTTCGATCAGCGCAGGTAGCTTGTGTGAGTGTGAGTGAGTGTATGGTATTATCGATATATGGGATTTTCTTTTCATCTGTCAATACTCACATGAAAAAAAAGCACATTAATTTTAAGAGTAAAATTTAAAAAAAAAACACAAAAAAAACGGTTGTTTACAAAAAGAACGAAAAAAATCGTTCATGTAGTTTTTTTAATATCTGGTCGGAAGTCGAACGATTTTTTATATCACTGAATCAGTGACTCATCAGATAAAATATTCAATATAAAAAAAAAACATCACAATTTTTTTATTATTTGTACATAATGTTCCACAATCTTAGACCTTTATCTTAACAAATTACAAAGTGTTATCACAAAAATTTTGAGCTTGGCAGCTCAATCAGTTCCATCTTTTTCTCTCCTTAGTATCATTTGGGCATTACCTGATCACAGGTTTTCAACAAACATATATTGTAAATAATATAATCAGAGAGACATATTCAATGTTACTTTTTAAATGCAACTTCAACGCAATAAAGCAATAAATTTTACACACATTATGGTTTTTAGCATAATTCATTTAGGGAGAGCAGACGCGATCTGGGGTAAGAGTTAATAATTATGTGGTATACTTTTTATTACAGTGTACGGGCTCTACTGTTTTGCTTTTAATGGGATGACTGTTTCTAGTTCCTTCAATACAGTACAAAAAATGCTCTGTTCAGATTATTAAATATAGCCATCTTTTTAAACACAGATGGGTTGTTTGTGTTTATTTCACAATTGTCTCTGTGAGATCTGTGTGTACATTATGATGAAGGTATTTGTGAAAGTGGTCCATACGAACGATCTATTATGGTATGCTTGTGGTGTTATTCTATGTTTCTTTAGAACTGTGTCTAGTGTGGCAGCAATCTGGCCTGTTCTTGGTGTGATAAGTCGATTTAACACAGTATTTACTTTGAATCGTAAACGATAATGTATTGAATTTTACATTATAATATTAATATCAATAGGATAAAATGGAAGTACCAAAATTTATGCAAACCTTTTCAGATGGGTAACTTCTGCATTTACTTAAGGAATGCATACAATTTGGACAGTTGAGAATGCATATAATCACCATGCAAAAGTGAGCGAAAACATGAAATCTAAACAATAATTGATTCAAGTGTTCCTTCTAACAGCTAGTACCGATGTAGAATCTTGACTCTTGATCTGGGTAGTACATATGTAGATCTAGATATAGGCTAGTTAAAACAAAAATTATAGCTAGGGAAGTTTCAGGGGGGAAAATTCATTTAATCTTTAGAATTTAAAAAGAGTCAAAATAGACTTTGAAGAACATCAACTTTTAAAGCTAGACTTTGAGGGTCTAGAATCTATATCTAGATCTAGATCTAGATCTAGACAAAGATTTTGAATTTAGATAGATTGAATTCAACTTACCTTTACTTTGATCAGCATTTTGCTTCTTTTTTTTTCAACACGACTGGGACCACAATGGGTTTAAATTTGAGATAGATCTAGATTAGATCTTGATTGTATTATAAATCTAGATTCTCTAGATCCCAATATAAAGATTCTGATAGGGCCTGGTAGATCTAGACCTCTAGAGTTGGGATCTTGGGTCATTAAAGATTTCGATCTAGATTCAAATAATATCCTACACTAGATAATTGAGGTTTCTTGTTCACAATAGAACCTAGAAGAAAGTTCCGTCACCTATCAATTTGGATGTTGAACCACCCAATCTTTTAAAAAACAAAAAAATGAGTAGCCCTATTTCAAGATGATGATGCCGTGAATCTGATTTCGTTGCGACGCTTCGAGTTTTTAATATACCTTTAATACTGATCAAAATTCGTGACTCGCTTGTTTGTTTTCAATTATTTTTACAGAACAATTTTATCATTGGCCAAAAGAAATGGGAGACCTGAGGCAGACACTGAAAACCCATCAAGCAAAAACGAAAACCTTGGCTGATTTTGGACTTTCTAAGGCTTGTTGAGTTGGTCCATTGAGAGATCAAAGAGGAGTGCACTGGATAGAACCAGAGACACCATCAATCTTACAGTGACGACACTACATGTATCAATCTTACAGTGACATCAAAAGATTTAAACCCTATTATAGAGAACTTCAAATAATGTGCTTCAAGGGGTAAAATAATGTCCAACATTAGCAGCAATAGTAGCGTAGCTTTCTAGATATATTTTTTGTTGTATAATAAGGATGAACATATAATTATATTTATTCAGAGTATACATGTAAGAAAAAAAAGAAAAGATGGAGGAGAAGGAAAGTGTAAAAAGGAAAAAAAAAATAAAAATAATAATAATAATAATAATAATAATAATAATAATAATAATAATAATAATAATATATAATTTTTTTTACACAGGAGGAATATTTATATATAGAAAGAGAGAGAGAAATAGAGAGAGAGAGAGAGAGAGAGAGAGAGAGAGAGAGA
>RQTK01000369.1:151448-173234 GCA_003991915.1 Elysia chlorotica | reverse complement strand
TGCTCTCTAGAGGCTTGGAAGCCAGGTACACATTTCTTTCCCGGTAAAAAGCCGGACAATCAACCAGAATGTGACTAATGGACAATTGACAAGTGCAGGTATGACACAGTGGAGGCTCTTCACCTCTCAATAGAAAAGCGTGAGTAAGATGAGAATGTCCAAGTCGGACTCGATCGAGTACCACTTGGTCTCGTCGTCTTGCCTGAGAGATTCCTGGCCAGTGACCTAAATGTGGTTGGACACGGTGCAATTTGTTGGTTGTCATATTGTTCCATCGCGCCTTCCAGTTTCCTTTATAAACGTGTGTATAATTGGCTTAACATCAGATGCTGGTATTTGCAACTGAGTGGGTTCAAGTTCAAGCCCAATTTTGGCGAGTTCGTCAGCCATTTCATTACCTTCTATACCGACGTGGCTGGGAACCCAGCAGAGAGCAATTCTCTTACCACTCGTCTGAATTTCGTGAACACGCTCTAGCACCTTGAGAATCCTAGGATTTCTGGGATTTGCCTCCCCCACCGCTTTCACCAAAGAAAGCGAATCAGAGAGGATTAAAAATGTGTCTTTTCTTAAGGTAGAGACAGTGTCGAGTGCTATGTACAGGGACACTGCCTGAGAGATAGATAGAGAGAGAGAGAGAGAGAGAGAGAGAGAAGGAAAGAAATAAAAAAAAAAACGAAGAGAAAAGATAATTTAATTTATCTAAAAAAGGAGGAAGCAAAAATGTATTAACCGATGGCAAGGGGTCTAAAAGTTCCCCTTTCAAAAAGAATCGGCTAACGTAAAATTCCACTGTATTCCACCTGTTCGTATGAAAGGGCTACCCCAACTTGTCTTCTAATATGACTGGTATGGCTCAACTCAAAATATACAGTTTTACATAATGGACAGACTTGATCGCGTCTAGTTAAGAGTTCCATATGAAAATGCATAGATTTTTAGCATTTTGAGATGGCACAAGATACTTGAGTTTACAGTGTATTTGCAGACTGTAATTATTTTTAATCTTTGCCGATGGCTGCATGTAAATAGTAAAAATAATGGGACATAAAACGGAACGCTGCAGAACACCGAATGGTATAATAACTTCTTCAGAATAAGAAGCTCCAACTTTTACTCAACGAGTTTAGATGAGACTCAAATCATGCAAATGCATTCCCTGCAATTGTAAAATTGATTTTAGACGGTATATTATATTGTGCCAAATGCTGCACTTAAATCTAAAAGGCTCAGCAAGCAAACATTCCTCGAGTCAATACTGACAATAATGTCATTGAAACCACGTAAATTAATGAGCAGTTTCAATGAATGTAGGGTTCTATTAGCAGATTGAAAGTGTCTTCAAGTTTATTTATAACAAAGTGTGATAAAAGTTGTTACTTTCAGCAGGACTTTCTACTTTCTCTAAAATTTTCGAAAGGAAAGACAAATTCGATAAAAAGCAACACTGAATAGTTTTTAAAATCATTTTGATCCAAATTATGTTTCTTTGGAAGAGGCTTTATGATAGTTCTACCTGATATCAAGTCACTCCCTGATCACAATATACTTTTAGAGCCACAACTGTAACTGAGTCATACCTAGGCCAAACGTGCTAAATCCATTAATGGTAAATCTTTTTTTAAAGGAACATAACAAATATAAAATACATAGTAATACTATAACCATAAGCCATGCCTGTAGTACATGTGTTTCCATGTTTTATAAGCCTATGATTCTTCAACTATGGGTATTCGTTATAGTAACATAATTATGTGTTCGTGTTCAATGTATGCAGAACTAAACATGCTGTGCAAACTACTGACTGTTCAGTAAAATAATTAGCATATTATACAGTATAAACAAAATAAGTTTGAAAGAAGAATATGAAAAAAAGTTTTTTCTATGATTGCGTGCAATAAACTTGTAAAAGACCTTAACCAAAATGACTGGTCGCACCTTTTTTGTAAATCTTAGCAAAAGTACTGCTTTGAGACCAGCCAGCAGTACTCAGTGTAGTCGTTAACGGTACTCCAGCTGCCCTGGTGCTATGAGTCGTGAAGGATGTTACATCAATACCTGACATTTTCATAAGCATTTTTATCCACCTTTTATTGCATCTCTACTTGAAGATTTGTGAGGTTTAAAAAAACAACTTATGAGCAGCTTGGACTAAGAATGCACGCTTTTTAGAGAGTCTGTTTTTCTTAAGTAAACGTTGATTATATCAACAATACACAAGCTTTTTTTTTCTGGAAAAGTAAAAAATCTAGCGGGTTCTGGTGACGATTTTTCACTGAGTGTTTCGAAAGACTAGGAATACAAAAAAACTTTATAGGAATCTAAAAAACTCAACTGTCATTAGACAATTTCATGGAGATAATATCTAAACTGTGCATTTTTTGGGCGCGCTGCCCAGACAATAGCGTAAATAACATGGCGAGTTTTAAAGTCAGTTCTATTAAAGACAGGGTACTTATGAGGGAACCTGGGTTCAATGAGGCGTATAATTTGTGGTGGGTCCCAGAGACTAATTCTACTCGACGTTGGAAGTGATGGCTGTTGTTCATAAGCTCCTTCAGAACAGAATCAATGCTACCAATAGTGATTTTCTGTTGGGCGTTGCCGATCAGCGAAATCGCACCCATCAGCGCTTTGTTTTACACCAAGTCTATCTTGGTGTGAGGCTGTCGGTGAAGTTTTCGCTATTTCTTTCACAAGTTCAGCCGATGGCTGTAGTGGCTTTTGTTGCGCCGCTCTAAGTGCCACGTCTTCTTTTGAAAAGAATTGAGAAGCCATTATGACTTGTTGGTTTTCCTCGTAGTGAGCGTGGAAGTTCTTTGGTTTTCTATATCTTTCAAATTTTTCTTCTTTGGCCGCTTCATTAAGGGACATATCGATGAAGCGGGCCAATTTGTCTGCGATCGGCGCCCACACTTCCTCATCTGGTTCATTCTCCGCGACAGCCTCTTAGAACCAGTCGCCATCATCTGTGTCCACCCCGTCCCATAAGTCTGGCGCGCCTTCACGTTTCCTTCATGACGTTCCAGTACATTGTACCTATAGCGTCTAAGATTCCCTCATCGCCTGAGAATACAAGATCTCTCTTACTACTACTAGTACATTTGTACTATTTTTCTTTTTATGGGTAGGTCTAGGGGGAGTTTGACAAATGCAGATGACGAAGACGAAGAGAACAAGGATCGCTTCCTTTTCTTTGCCATCATTAGTTTCAATTCATAATGCTTTTCATCATCAAACTGTTTCTCTTTTCTCTCCATCTGTTCATCCACTTCATTTTCTTCTTCTTCGCAGTCCATCATGATTACAGTGTATTGATCCTCTAGTAAAAACGAACCAACATGTTATTTTCTGAGGCTGTGAGTGTTTTTTATTTTCTGTAAGTTCAGAAAACATAATTGTAGCCTTGCCCAGGATGCTATGAAGTATGCTCGGAAAGCCTTGCAAACTGCCCAGAAGGCTTGGAAGTAAATGTGCTAGGAAAGCTTTTTATTTACCCTCGAGGGACTTTGCATTAGTTTTTGTTTTGATTTTAAAGGCTAAAATTAAGCTGCAACTTTTTGCATCTTTTGCTATTTTCAATCACAACTTTTTTTTTGGGGGGGACGGCCAGTGTACGTTTAACCAGAACGTTAAACTAAAACCAAGAGAGGGATTCACTTTCTGTTAGCCATAACCGAAGATTTATTTCTTTTCAGATCAATGCATTCTGACAACTGGTGCGAGTCCTTTTATCGCCTTTAATGCTCTGAAATAGCGAACTAAATGGGCCCCTACATTTAGAATCTAAAAACAAAGTCCGGAAACCTAAAAAATTCCACCATATTACTTATACAGTGTACTATGTTTTAAGGACTGACCAATTGCTCCTTCTCCCAATGCATTAAAACCTGCACCTTTGAAGAGCCTGCTTTTGTCTACCAAAGGGTTGGTTCTTAGGCCGAGACCAGTGCTGGCCATTATCTTATCTGTAATTGACTACAAGAAAGTTCTACTAATCTGAAGCTATGTCTACTTAAATAACAGGTCTGTAAAGCATATAAAATCATTAACTAGTATTTTCAGATCAAGCAGTAGCGATTTCAACTCTTTCATAGCGTGAATTGGTTTCTTAACATCCTATATCAGCAGCAAGGCTATATCATGGATGGGTCTCAAGACTAACGTTTGATAATTGTATATGCTGCCACACAGGGACAGTTTTTCTTTACAAGCTCTACTAATATTGGGCCTGAAACAAAGAGCTGGATATGCTATCCGAACTTATGGCTTTGAGATTCAATGCTGACTGAAAACAAACAAGACCAGACATCAACTATCAAAAACACTGGTAATAAAGAAAAAAAAAGTTATGCATCCATGATTGAAATTTCATTTAATATGATAAAGAAGGTGCAAGATAAATGATAGGAATATACATCCATTGCCAAAAGAACACTTTACAATCAATGAATAGGTACCAGTTTAAATTCTTTTAACTTAAAACAAAAGTTTCAATGCATGTGAAAACAACTTGATAACCCTACAGCTACTGAAAAATTAATTTTAATAACAATCATACACTGTATAATGTCTTAGCAGTCTGTGGCAATATTCTCATGAATGATCTTAAGAAAAAAAAATTCCAACAAAACCAACATATATTTTTCAATACAAATAACAATGAAATGAATTTCTACCCTTTTTAAAAGAAAAATTCTTCTACACATGTATAAGTCATATGAAAATTGCATATATTCTCTGCTGAATAGGAAATGGCTTCATGGTGCCAAAATAAAAAAAATAATTGGATGGCATGTTTTCCCTCCTATGCATATTTGAAAGATGACAAACGAAGGTTTGTTTGGTTCAAAATCAAGCTCTTATGTGGGAAATCGAGAAATTTAAAAGTTTTTAACAGCCCTACATCTCGGTCTCCAGTGATTCAATTTACCATTCTCAGATGGCACCACTGAATGTGAATACTCAACCACATACTGCGCCTGTAGGCTATTGAACATGTGGAAAAAACTGCACAGAAGGAATAACAAATTTTGGGTTTTCTGACTTAAATCTACAATTAAAAAAATAAGACAAAGAATCTTGATGTTATAAGCTATTTCAACTGAGAGTGTTAAATACTGCAGTAACTACCAACACTTGGATAAACATTATGACTATGGACTACACATAGACAACCAGACACACTATCCCCTTCCTAACCACTCACTAATCAAAATTATCTAACAGGTGCTTGCGAAAGGAAACCCGTCTGGTAGTTGGCAGCCAATGCTTGTGAAGAAGGCATCAATAGATGATGTGCTTGCGCTGACTCAGCAAAAAGGTTATGGTAATTAGGAAGAGGAACATATGCTGCTGTGATAACACGGCCTGCAAAGAAAATAAACAAAAGTATTATACATGTATCTACCATGTAAAAAATAAATTAACAAAGTAAAGATAAGTTTGTGTTAACATTTAAATTGGCCTCTGCCAATTTTCACAATTTGCTAGAGTGTTCCTCTATATTTAATGTTCCCTATGACATCATGATTAAGAACTACAAGTTCAACTCAGGTCAGTTCACTCTTCCATGTCATAAAATTCAACTAATTGCTAAGTCCAGTTCAATGCGCTATTCTGATTGACCAAAACAAACAACAAAAACATGTTAATTTCATTGATACATTACTATACTGAGGTTTCAGCAATTGCAGTCCTTCCACTGTAAAATGTAATCAGGGGAGTAAGAAGTTGAATCATGAATGAATGTTCTACGTCCCCTTCTCTTGCTGTTTTATGTTTCAATGGGGTATTCTTATAACCCCAAATGTATTTTTCTGAACAATGATTTAACTTTTCATGAATTTCTTTTAATCTTCTTTAAATTATAAAAAGTTAATGATTCAGCTACAGTGTAATCCCCTTATATCGACATGCTTCGGGAAGAGGATTTAATGTCGATATATAGAATGTCGATAAATACAAATACAAAGCCAAAGAAGAAAAACAAGGGAGGCAATCATTAATACTGTACTGATTTTTATTTTACACGGTTGCATGATTGGTCCAGATACAGGGGCATTGATACTTCGAGCTGGCTTGAAGTTGAACCACGTAAACAAGGCTGTATCAACATCGACATTGGTATATTGCCGCCGTCTCTTGCGTTCAGGATGCAGGTCGCTTGACGTCAGGCTTTCGGTCTTCTCTCTGTTTTTCATTATAGTAGACAGAGTGTTATGAGGAATCCCGTACTTGGCTGCAATTTCTTTTTTAGATAGCAGTTTTCTATCAACGTCAGCGAGGAGTTTGAGTTTCATCTCAATGCTTCGGTTTTTCCTTTTCAAGGCCATGGTGGATGATAATAAGAGGCTTAGAGTCTAATGGCATCAGAGTGAACTGGAACAGAGCAGTAATGATACTGATACACGTCTGCCTTCAGAGATATGCGAACGAGAGAAAGAAAGGGTACACAGTAGTCTACCTCGATCGGAAACTGATGATGTGATGCACACATGCTCGCGGGGAAAAAAAGATAGGAGAGGTGGGAACCATGCCTTCAGCACTAAGCCTAGCAATGCAGTGGCAAAGCGCAAACTACACTCTACACACCAGCGCAAAATTTGCCGCACTTGTACATTCGTCGTTGTAGGGTACGCCTCGTGGGGGGTAGTGTCGGTAGGTCCTACCCGTACTGTGTGGGCGCGAGACGTGCGTCGTCTTTGTGCATAGATAAACAAGAGACAGTTGACTGTTGAACCAAGCGTGAAGCCCCTCCCCCCTTTTCGTTGGTGGGCTTCACCAGGAAGCATGTCGATATAGCGGAGTGGACTAAAAAAAAGGGTCGATGTAAGAGAAATTTTTCAGTAAAGATATTGAAGAAAAATTTTCGGAATTGTAAAATATGTCGATAAATCGGCTGTCGATATAATTGGATTACACTGTATTTCAGAATGTCTTAGCAACTAAATGCAAAGCTCAGCCGGCATTGCAACAGTGTTGCCAACTGGATACCGTACTTATTTTATTTATTGAACCTTTTCTCATGAAGCTTTAAAGCATTGAATCACAAGACGTAACACCTTGATAGACTTTTACTGAACTTTGACTTGCCAACTTAAAAAAAAAAGGTGCAAATTTGTAAATTTAAGGAAAATTGAAATCACTGTCTTTTTGCTCTCTCCTTATATAAAATAACAACAACAACTTACCTGCATAGAATCGCCCGTGCAATGCATTAACAGATGCCACAGCTGCAGATATACGTGGACACTTGACGTATACATTGCCCTGTGGCGAGTTCTGATCAACATACAAATGCAGCACTCCTCCATGTTTATTACATTCATCTATCACATCATCACGCACTTCCTGATCCCAGTTAGATCTTGTTTCACTGAAAGGCAAATAATAAAAGGGAAGTTTAACCCAAGGATTTATTAATCCCCAAGTCCCTAACACAACAATAAATAAACAAAAAGAATAAACTTTTCTTACTAATACGCACTTTCCAACAGAATGTAATTCTTTGACCTATGCACAGAATGTTTGAAGACAGACAAAAGTGTTAATGCATTTCTATTTACATTTATGGACATGATTTGAGGTAATGATAAAAGAACCTTCCTGTTGGAATCTATAAGCTAAGCAACAACAAAAAGACCAGCAACTCAGAGAGCTGTATACAATTTTAATTTTAAAAAAATGCAAATTGGAATGGAATGTACCCTCTTGCAAAAGAATGGCCAAGACACCCTCCCCCCCTCCTTTTTCTCCAAAATTTAAGTCTTTCTGGTTTGAGTCTCTTGAAGCTGGCAACGCCAATAGGCATAACAGAAGCATGATCTTAAATTAAACCATGCATTTCTAAAATTTAGGCTTTCCTTTGATCTTTGCTCATATATCCGGATCATTGAAAAAAAAAAAGGACTTCGCTATAAACTACTTACGTAGCTGGCTCGAACATGTTTGAGAGCATGAAGCACTGTGTTGCTATTGGTGGGGCCATGGTGATAGCAGCCTGGGCCTGGGCTTGTGCTGCCGCTAAGGCTGCCACTCCTGCCTGGAGGGCTGGTGTGGCAGTGGGGGCTCCTGGCAAACCGCCAATAGTAGTTGCAGCCTGGGTTAGATTACTGAGAGCATCAGCAGCATACTGAGGAATTTGGAAGCCAGTTCCTGCAATAAAAAAACAACAGCCCGAATTAAAGGCATTCAAAAGTCATAATTGTTCACGAAGCTCTGTACTATGAAAAAGTATCATCTTGTCTAAACTTGTTAACACTAGCAGTACATTGATTATAATCTATAATTATGGATAAAAAAGATATCAAATAACTGCATTTATAACCTTTCAGTCCACACTTAAGTACTATCATAATCTAGACCAACTCATTCTGGTCCGATGATGAATCCTATCAATGTGTATTACTCAAGAGGCTTTGAATTGATTGCTACTCATCTGTGGCCTTAGCTATGAGTATAAATATCTTCAAATTGAAAATCCAAAGACAATGGATTGGATACAGCTTTCCATCATCCTTTGCAGTGTAAACCCATGCCGCAGACAAATATTCTGTGGGAGCCTGGCATTTTCTTGCAGTCTGTCTTAGAAAATTTGATAAAAAAATGCCATAGGTGCACTGGCCCCAGTCAATCGAAAAGTAAGTTACAGTCTGGGGTCATTCACCCCATGCGAGATCGACGTCGCCGGCAAGCTTGCAGCCATTTATTTTTTATAACGGCTTTCTTAAACAACTGTTCCCATGCGTTGCTTAATTTAGCTTTTAATACGATCGTTCACTCACACTAAAAGATATAAAGAAAAACACTCATATAAAAAAAACCCCATTGTTATAGAAGTTAAGATAAATGCTATTTAATAGGATAAAAAAATTCGTAATTAGACCTAATTAACATATTGAAATGACCAGTAGCAAGAATTTGTCTCTACGGAATTTTGAAAGATACACACAGACATTAAGACAAAACATTTGTCATTACCCTCTTTCCATTTGTAAATCCTTCTAAAACCCTACATCAAAACATGGAATGGGCATGAGGGCTTAAAGAGTTAACAGTCTCCTATGTAACCTTCCCTGTCTCAAACTCATTACCAGTTCCTCCTTTGTGATTAAGGCCTGTTCTCTACTAAGTTTCAAATCCTGCTCTACCCCTTCATTTCTTCGACCTGATGGAAATCTTTTAAGCTCTGTAGCTATGTGTGTGTCTACTGCGTCCCTGGATGTCCCAGCTACGGCTAACCTAACATCTTCTACTAATTTGGCCCTTGTTCTCTTTGTTGGTGTGTTAGCTAAACTTGAAGTCTCTCTTGGCACAACAAACTTTTTAGTATTATGGGCTGCCGTCTGGTTTTGTATTTTATTGTCTTTCTGTGTGCAGCTTTCTGCAATTTATGTGTGTTTATTGTTTCTTCCTCTTTTGAAAGAGGGTGGCCAACAATGCAAAGTGAGTGGCTAAATGTGGAAAATGATTTTTATCATCGGTGATGTTGAACTGTCTAGAGGGTTTGATGGGTGTTGATGAAGCTATTGGGGTGGTTAAACTGGGCAAGTCTTGTGATTCACCAGCAGTCATGTCTACGTCAAATACACAGTCAAGTGTTTCCGTGATGATGTCTGTGATAACTGTTCTGTTTTCTGTGTCTTTACTTCTTTCCACAGTCACCTTAACTGCTGCTATGTCAGTCTGAAGTGGATCTAAGGTTTTGGTTTTGTCTGTTTCTTAGTGGTTTGTACTTTTAAATTGTTGTGACTGACCTAAATATGTGTCTGCTCTACCTGTCTCTGTGCTTTCATTGGGCCTATTTCTTTCAACTGTTTCTGTGACTGAACTGTCTAGTTTTTCAAACCTGTAGAATCATGCAAGGAAAATACACAGCAAATAACATGCTGTACAACAATTAGTTCATATCACTCACCTTCAGCCAATTTCGCCATCAATTGCAAACGTCCTGTGGCACCAAGATCAATCCCTGCCCTGTCCATTTCATCTGTGTCCAGCTGACCTCCTTGATTTGAACCTTGACCATTCTCGTTTCTTTCTGTTACATGACCCACTTTCATGGGTCTACCAGCAAGTTCAAAGCCATTTAGCTGATCTAAAGCTTTCTTTGCATCATCTGAGTTAGCAAACTGAAAGTAACACAAAAAAATGCACAACTTAGTTTACCAATAGATTTGAAATTCATGCTGGAACAAAAAAAACTGTTCATTACACCATCATTAAAAAAGTGTTAAATATTCTAAATGAGGCTGGTCACACTTCCGTGATGAGTTTTGTTTCTTTGTTAAAACAATTGGGTTATCTCATCAGTCAACAAACTCAACTTACACTGATAAATCCAAATCCTAAAGACCGCTGTGTTTCATGATCTCTCATTATCTTGATGTCGATAATCTGAGAAGAAGAAAGGACACAAATTGTTAGATAGCAGCATGTAAGTTCAATGGTGTTGTGCTTAACAAATTTCTATCAAAAGCGTTATAAGCATTTTTGAATCTTATCTAATATACAGTTCTGCATACTAGGTCACTGTCTGGTATGAACAACTTAATGCACAGTAGCCAAGTTTTGAGAAAGCACATACAAATTTTTTGCGCGATTGGTCACTGCAAACCTAGTCGATTGCCAAGAGGTTAAGTTTTTTTTGTTTTTGTGTGTCTCATAATATCAGAAACACCACATCAGCAACATCCAAGCTTTTATTGAACTAAATATAACATTAATACGGTAAGCTGCAAAACTTCTCATTTTCCATTGATATGAGGGAAATTCAAGCTTTCTAGCAGGCTGAAAGCAATTGGAATAACACCATTGTCATTGACTGAACAAACCGAGAAAAATTTTCCCAGTTGTCGGTTCTAAACTAGTCACCTGTTGACAAACAAGACAGTCTGCCACTTGAGTCAGTTTGTCGCTCAAGGTCAACTAATTTCCAAATTATATATTACAGAATTAGATTCCGAACAATACCCTCGGATATCAACTCGATTTAGAATACAGAATACAGTCTAGATCTAGATTCATCTCCACCAGATACAGTTCCACTTCGGAACGACAGATAGGTTTGTTTGGAGTTTCATTTGTAATCAATCTTCAATTGGCAATGTAGAGGGGAACATGAAAGATAGGGCACCAAAGAGATCGTAAATGTACAAAAAATAATTGATGTCCCTATGGGTATTTCTTCAACCAGATTCGGACGGGCGTTCTTTGGAGGCAGGCATTGGTTGGCAGCTATGTAAATGTGATTTGAAAGAAAGCCTCAACTATTCTACATAGAGTTTTACCTGGCAGGGCTAAAGAACAACAACTGATTAAAAGCCGTAATCACAAATCAATTCAATTGTTTCTACTATGCAGCCATAAAACAATAACTTTAGTCAGATAGCAACACACACACAAAATCACCTTCCCAAATGGTTCAAAAATGCCGCGCAGCATGTCTTCTGTGATATTGAAGTGAAGAGATCCTACATAAAGTCGCAAGGGTCCATCAGTTGGTTTTTGTGGCTGAGCAGGAGCAGTGGCAGGGGGTGCCCTATTCTTTTCAGCTTGTGAATGCTGCACCATGATTGGAACACCCAAAAGTTTCTGACCCGCCAATCCTATGGCTAAGGGCACTGACTCAGGATCTGCAAATTCTACATAGCAAATACCTTTTGACCTCCTTGTTTTGTTGTCCGTTATAAGCCGTACATCTTTCACCTGTGAGAAAGTACAAAGGAAGAGTGAAAATTTGAAATCGTGCTTCTGAAAGAGGCAACTAAGGGCTATTTACTGTACTCTTAACAATACTTGCAGATTTCCTTTCTTTCCTCTTATAACCTTAAAATTATCTTTGCGTGCAAAAACCTGAATGATCGCACTACAGTGTGAATATCTTTACAATTCAGGGATCACAGTGAAGAAAATTTCCAACCCCTGAACTTTGTCGAATAATTTGAACGGATTTACAAGAGCTCGAACAATTGTTGTCCTTGTAAAGCCAAACCAATGTTCTAATAAGCTTGTTTTAAGCAGTGAAAAGAAATAATGAAGCATGCCAAGAGACACTTATTTTATCCACTTATTCATTTCAATCATCCTGTTTTATCTCATTCCTGAATCATTATACAATATTTAGGTTGTGAGACCTTTAGACTTGTACATGTTATTGAAATGTCTAAAGCTTTCAAATATAGCCTTCAATCGCTCTATATATAGACATCAGACATTTTATTCGTGCACCCGTTTTTAATTATGGCGCAATGAGCGAAATCGTTGCAGTCTATAAAAATGAAAATTCAGGGCTGCCACTCAACCGAGAAAAAAACATCTGAAATTTTGCCGCAGCTGGCTACATTTAAAAGTCGGGGGTATCTATACGCACTATTATAGTGTTTCTGCCTCTTTAGCGTACAGTTATACTAAGTTTTGTCCAAATGTTGCTATATCTGTACTAGATGTTGTGTTTTTGTCCAAATTTAGTTATAAAAACTATGTTTAAATGTTTTTGTACGTGCAAATAGAACTTTTGGTCTGACTGTTGAATAAAGCTAAGCTATCTTATAATTTAACGTTTCCTATGTATAAAGAAAGATTGTTTACTATGTTAAGTAAAATAATCGCGATACGAAACGTTTGCGCCTATTATTATTTAACTATACTGAAACGCTGATATATATATATATAGGCCCCTGTGCGTAAAGCAACATTAGGACAGAAACACTGAAGCGCCTTTAGGTTCAGCCTTATATAATGTGATCAGACAAGTTTCCGGTATCACGCTTTGTAACCCTGTCATCGTGTAAGTAGTAGGAGCTTTCTTGATACCCACACATGTATCTAGATAGCAAACACGGGTGAACTTGTAAAATCCAAATCTAGATTTAGTTCTTCTAGATTCGATTCAGAGTCCGATCTCGAATATGCCGGTAATTTGGATGCAATGTAGCTCCTCAAAGACGAAAATAAATATAGGCCTAGGATCAAATTTCTGAATCAAGATAAAGATTCTAATTTAAACTAGATCTATATCTATTTTGCTTAGATTTACAGAAAGAACACTATATAGATAATAGGTCTACACAATATCAACGACATCAAGTAAGATGATTAAACGTAGTGAACAATGATAATAACTGTAATATTGAAATGACAGCGGAGGCTGAGGTCTGGATGTTAAAGTTTGAGACATCGGAAATAACTAATAATCTGACAAATGAACAATAAACTAAATTAGAGTCAGTGTATGTAAGAGTAGATCCGCGCGGACTGTGTGATCGGCATGCGGACGAATAAACGATAAACTAGATCTACGTCCCTTGTTTGTAACCGCACAACTCATGATAAAGCGAAAGAACTAAATTAATTTTATAAATGGAGCTCTAAAAATTTAATGAGTTTAAAACAAATTTTTTTAGAGCGCTGATATATTTGTCTTACACTTTTTGTATTGATAATAGCCACAAAGCTGATAAATTTATAAATGAAATGAGGAGTGGCAATTAAAATGAGGACACTCATTTAAACAGCTTACTGGGACAAGCCAGTTTTTACCTTTCCCACTGATGAAAAGAACTCTTCCAAATCTCTGGGACGTATACGGGCAGAAAGCTGCATGCAAAAGACAGTACGTAAATCTCTCTCTTCTGGAGTAAGCTCGGGTTCTCTGTAGAAAATGTTTTTTTTATATTAACAAAGTATTAGCAGAGACAATTACTAAACAGGTGGATATAACCATTAATATGCAGATATCAAATCAGGACATACTGCTCGTCCTTCCAAAAACAAAAAACAATTAAGGCAGAAAACAAAATATAAAATGAGAACTTGGCTGTAAAAGAGAGTTTGAAATTGGGACTGTTAAAAAGCCAACCAGAATAAAATGATTTAGGAACATTTGAACTACAGACTGTATTTTGGCCCCTCATCATCAGCAAGTTAAAAGCAAAAAGAATTAATTGTTTATAGAATTTAGGGAGTTCTTCAAATTGTCTAGAGAGTCACAAATAATGAGTTCATAAAAATACTTTCTCCCCATTCACAGATACACCAATGTACCTGTGTTTTTCTGCAGGTTGTTCACTTCTGCAAAGAAAGAAAACAAGTGTCAATCCCTACTTCAGAATACTTAAAAAGAGCAGACAGCAGTGTTCTCACAGGATTAAATATACTTAGACTTTTGAAGCATTATGTTGAAAAGAAAACTACAGGTCACCACTCAATGAAATAGCTTTATTATTAAGCGTTGAATGAAAGGTTTGTTGAAGCCATGTGTTTTCTGTGCTGCTTTTAACTTGCTAGCAGAAATATACAAGCTCATGAGACAGTAGTTTAGGGGAAAATGATAGTAGGAATAGAAATATGTTCCTTTTCCTCAATTGTTGCAGAGAACAAATTCTGACTTTATAATAGACCCCTCTCAAATGCTGATTGAATTTGCAAGGTTCAAGAAAACCCCATGGTTTACAAAAAAAATCTTGGTGCCTTGATACATTTAAGCATGTGCTTTATTTTAAAATGAGAAGAAAATAGCAAAGAAAAAAAAAATACTGCTTGCATATTTCAAAATGAGTACAAGAGTTAGAAATGCATATTAGGCATAAATACAACATTCATAACCACAACAAAACCATTCAGCACAACTCACCTAAGGGGACTTCTACTCCTCTTTCTGCGTGGTGACTTGCTTCTCCGCTTATGATCTTTCCGACTATCCTTGTCCTTACTCCGGCGACGATCTCTATCCCTATCACCCCTATCTCTCTTTTTTCTGTCCCCATCACGACTCCTTGACCTCCTGTCTCTGTCTCTTTCTCTATCTCTACTCTTTGATCTGTTGTTTGGTAAATCAAAGATTGTTGTAAGTATTGCTTCACATTTTTGTATATCAAAAGTTACTTTCATGAAAAATATCTTGAATCAAGATAAAAAGAACTGCATACTCATTTTTTAATGTAAAACATCTTAAGGAGAATTTCCTTCATAATGTTTATGGAAAGTTACTGGTCAAAACTAAAAAGAAGTACTATTACCTCTTTCTGTCTTTTCTTTTCTCTCTTTCTCCACTTCTGCTTCGGCTGCGCCTTTTCCTGAGAAATAAAAATTGTACAGCATGTAGAATAGTGTTATATAAAGTAGAAAAAATCTAACACCTTGATCATTTAAAACGACAATGTTTGATCTTTCTTAGAATAGGAATCTCTTCTTTGGTTAAATAGAGGAATTTTAAACAAATTGACAGTAATCAGTCATAAACTTATGCCTTAAAAATCAGTGTATGCTTATTCGCAGCGCACACACAAGCCAAGAAAGAACAAGACCCAACTATTACGTCTTGGGACTTTCTTTTCTTATTACAGGGCATCCATGAAAAATTGACTTAGGAAATCCCACAGGACCAAAAGCATAAAAAAAAACAACTGCCACAAGTAAAGGAAACTGACCCTGATTTTTTTGCTTTTTTATGTTTTTCATTTTTACTTCTCTTTTCTTTTCTCCGCTAAAAGCTGAGGAACTTTCTCTGAAATATCTCTAGTAAAGAAAAACTCATTGTCCGTTAAAATTGTATCTGTTCAAAGAGACTCCCTACTGCCCTGGACACCCTGCTGGAATTTGATTATCATTCGTCAAAAGTATATTTTTTTTATTGCATCGCCAAATTCAAATAATATCAATCTACTTAGGGTAAAGAAATCCTGACAAACCTCTATTATACAGTATGGTTGTAACATACCTGGCACCACATTCATGTCAGGTTTGCATCTATTTCAATGATCTCCATAACAAGATAGGGCACCTATGCCAACACAACAAGAAATCAATTAGATTTGTGGATTCAAAACTGATGAGTTTAATACAATTATATTTTGATGGACTATTCCTGTAGTCTTCCAAGTCAAGCCACGGATAAGTGCCTATAAAGGAAGAATCCATTTAAAATGAGAAGAAAAAATAAAAGACTCGAGGTGGACTTCAACACTGACTTCTCAATTACACTGCAACCTGAAATAAAAAAAATGGTCTTTTTCAAAACTGTTGATTTCCAGACTTATCCCCATCATCCAGTTTGATCCACCACCTTGAAGAGAGGCGAAAGAAGAACAGTTTTTAATATCTTTGAGGATTTTCTGACATACCTCTTTAGATTTGGCACTTGGGTCATACTTACTTACCTTCAGATGGCAAGTTTCTCATCAATGGCACACTCTTTACACTTATATGAACCACATTTCTACTTACAAATTTCATGAATTCTTGATGACCACTTTAGACTTACTTATCTTTCCTTGATGATGATGAGGACTTCTCACTTTTTCCTTCATCCTGAATATCCGAAAACATCACATGAAGAAATCAGGAACACAGCGGATAAGGGAAGGGGTAGGAAAGAAATATCCAAAAAGAACATATCAATATAATTGTAATAGCAGTAAAAATAAGGCAATTGAAAAAAGCCAAAAAACGCTTTCCATACTCACAAAAACCCTTGTTCAACTACATCTTTATAAAAGCTGGATGTTACACAACTGCAACCTGAAGAGTAAATGATTTCTTTGCATTCCAGAATCATTTGAAGTTAACAGTGCTAATAACTATGCCACCCACAACACAAACATAATAAGTCTCGCTGAGAATTGTATTTTCCTATATAATAAAAACAATAGCACACCTGAGAAAAAAATGTAACTACTAAATGTGAAACTTTCCCTTCCGAATTACAATACAGAAATTCTGTGCCTTAAAGATCTTTTAATTTTACTAGACATTGTCAAACACAATCCAATCTGAAAATAGATTCTCAATGGTAAAAAAAAATTATATGATGTCATTATTCTAGCAACCTATCTTGTACTGCTATAGTCTGGATTCGATTTACACAAACACACACACACAAAGATTCATCAAAAGAAGGAAATTAAGACAGCTGCTGCATTTGCATATTACTAATAAAAGATGGAACATTTAAGAATATAAACATAGTACCTAACTTACTAAATGGGAATCTGAGGACAAAAGAAATACTATTAAAAAGACTATGTTTTAACTCTATCTTGTCGTTTGTTGGTGGCTGCCTTCCTCTCCAATGCTGTAGGACATAGCCTGAAGGAAGCAAAGTCGGGAAATATTTGAATTTTTTTTCTTGTAAAAGTGTTCTCGAGTTTAGCATTGAGACAAAAGAGTTATCACAGCATTTCCATGAGAATGATTCATTATAAAATTTATGAGACAGTGAACACAAATTTACGTTAAGTGAATATATGAATGTTCTTAAAGAAAAAAATACTGGTTGAGATGCACATTAAAAAAAAAATCAAATAAATATGGATCATTGAATGATATTTAAGGCTGGGTGTTGAACTATAAACATGAAAATTCCATTTCAATGTTTTATGGTTCCCATCAAATATGGTAAAGCAGATTGAATACTAAAGTTTGAAAATCCTCACCCTTGAGCTGCGAACCTCCTTTTTGTATGGGGCTTCAAGCATTGCTTCAACATCTAAATCATCAGCCATTTTGTATGAATTCTGAAAAGAGAAGATAATAACCACATTATAAAGAGATCTATTAGTTCAGTCTATTAAATTGCAAAATGCGCTTCATGTGATTATGTAAAATACTTTTTTTTTTTAAATGATTTGGAAATAACAATCAAATTAAATCTAAACTAGAAATATTATTTTTCACTTTCCGAGCATGGTGATTATTTCTTTAGTGATCTATGACAGGAGCGGCTCGCATGTACCTGAATACACACGATCAAATGGGAAAGAGGAATTGGTGGGGTTGAGGGTGGGAAGGGGTGAACATACACAAGCCTGTGATCCTTTACAAACGATAGACTAGGCTAGAGCAACGTTAGAAAATCAGATAAATCTTACTTCCGCCATCACTTTGTCACGCCGACTGGCTGCGCCTGTGGGTCTCTCTCTCTTTTTTTTCGTGACCTCCCTTTTCTTTCTCTCTCTCTTTCCCTTAGGCAGAACCTTGACTGTAGGTTGAGTTGAGTTGATTTAACGTCCAACATCAGCACTACATAGGCTATATTGTGGACGAACCCCAAGACAATTTTATGTGCTGTCACACACAACAGGGCGGGCATACTATGACTTCTGTCTCAGCCGGTCACATTAAACTGACACCAACCCAACCAGTAGGGAGTGCCATTGCCAAGGCTCAAACCCAACCTTTTGCGCTGGAAGCCGATGTTCTACCCCAGGGCCATAGCGTCCCCCTTGACTGTAGGACTTTATATAAAAAAACGCTAGGAGCTATGCACACATCAGTCTGTGTGGGGATAGGGGGAAGAGCCATCTCGTTTGAAATCAAGTCTAGCGGATGGAAAATCAAAGAATTTGACATGGACGTGTGGACTGTAAAGCTGTCTGCTATAGACTGAGAATCAAGGGTGTGCACAATCGTTTAGTTATGAGAGACTGGGCATCCAATCACTGAAGAGTAGGTAGGACTTAAACAATTACACAAGTTGTCTTCACATAATTTGTTGCTCGTTTTGCACTGAAGACAAAGAATTTAACGAGATTTTACATTCCCAGGGGGTGTGCTTCCGGCTAAAACGACAGGGAGAACCGGTTTTCCGGACTTTCATTTTCGTTATTCTGTGACTTTGTGCCCAGGAACAAGCATAAAATACAACCGTTCTGTATCAAAATTCCTTGTTAACATCGGAGCTCTTCTTGTTTTGCTATACATAGAGTGCTATTAGACTTAGTAACTTTAAACCTGTGCATCGTATTGACAATGTTGACGACAGTCCAACAGTGGGCTTAGATCTACGGGCCGATCAAGTTTCCTTTTTTATCTCTTTAGGACATCTTAATTGCAACTAACTTGAAGAAACGTAAAATTGTGAGCATATTTCAACTACTGAATGAATTTTTTAAAAAGTTTAATACAAAAAAATATATATGATTAGCTTGGAGTGAACAAACATTAACAAAATAACAGAACAAAAGTGTTGAGGTCACTCAAATTTCAGAGGAAGTAATTAATTTTTAAAGGCCAAGGGAAATAACTTAACGTTTGAATTATCTCTTTTTACGCATTAGTTTTGAGGTCTTTAACAATGTTTCAATGTTGCAAATGTATTTATTAATTTTAAGAAGCCTCCAATCTTGAAATTAAAACAATTATTAGAACAAATTTATTCCATGTTTTTTTTTTTTTTAAGTAACTCGTTTTAATCATATATGCAACAACTCTTCACTTACCTTCATCAAACCCAAGACTAAAATTATTGATGTTATATAGCAAACTTTAAATTCAAATTTTTCGAAAAGTAAAAATGTGTGGCTAAAACTGAGTACAGTGAAAGAACCAGCTTTTAAATACCTTTAATTTGATGTATAATGTAACTATATTGCTGAATATTTTTCCCTTCCAAAATTGGGCACTCCTTGAGTTTTGTGGTCCCTAGCCTGTGGGCGACCAAATGGGTGGGCGGCCAGAATTTGATTATTAAAATTGAATAAAATACCAGCCAGCTGCACTCCCTGACTTTTTTTTTTAAAATTAAAATTGATTAAAATATCTGCCAGCTGTACTTTTTATCTTTTTGTTATTTTTGGCATGTTTTGTTTGATTCAAAAAGACAGGACGTGAATTGATTGTATTCAATTGTTTATTTGAACACTGGTAGAATGCGGGCGGGGAAGGGGGTGGGGACAACATACACAAGCACATAAGAATTAGGCCAGATTGATCTGTTAAGCAATTGAAACTTTAGATCTCTATCTCTGTCTCTCACACTCACTTGCTCTGTCTGTCTGTCAATATGTCTCTCTTTATCTCTCTCCCTCCCTCTCTCTTCACAGTTTAACTGACTCCCAAGTCCCATGTAATCGAATCCTACCCATCTAACCCTCAAATCCCGCCCACCAAGCCATTTGATCGCCCACAGGTTAGGGACCACAAAACTCAAGGAGTGCCCAAAATTGGGATATTTCTGGGTTCATTTTGTGAAATCAGCCTCATGCGAGATTGATGCACAGGGGGAAAAGGCCTGAAGTTTAACTACACAGCAATCGGCAAAAAGTTTGACATTGATAGGACAACTGATATGGATGAGGCCCTCTACATGTGGGTGAAACATAAACTTGAGCATTTACTCAGTAACGCCCCTCTCCAAAAAACGTAAGAACCCGTCAGCTAATAAGAACACACTTTTCGTGCTTCCCGAGGGGCAGGTTCTTTGGAGCAGACCACTGTATAAGCCGTTTGAACAAAATGCATTGTGTGGTGAATTAAATCAATAATTAAAGAAAATTACGGAAGGACGAAAATGTATTTTAAAAAACAGCATTTTGTTTAACACTAATAACTGAAAATGCATTCACTCGACAAAGGCACGCCACCCTCCTTATAAGGCACATAAATCCTCCATTCAGTCACGCCACACTCCTCAACATGGGTCCATAACCATTACTTAGAGAGGAGTGAACAAAGACAGCTAGATCTAGTGCTATGGTGAATAATTGTATACCTTAAAAACAAGCTCAATTGCACATAAATGACTGCTTAAGGTAGGACACATACCCTCTTCTATACTACATATCTTAATTTAGGTGTAGGTTTAGATTAAATCTAGAAAACAAGATCTAGATCTAGATCTAGAATAAGACTAAATTTCCATCTATGATTCTATCTAGAGAGTCTATATTCTCGATCTTGATCTGCTTTCACTCCCGTGCATAATCTAGATCTAGATCTTGAATCATGACAATAAATTGATTCATAAAATAATATAACATAGCCATGCACTACATGAAATAAATAATATCATTTTACCTACGTCAAGGTTTACAACCACAGATCACAAACAAAGTAATAAAGTTGCTGACATTGACAGCAGCGACACAGGATTGGAAAAATGGCGGACGTACTGGAAATCGTTTGGCCACTAAACTTGACGTTCCAAAAATAGTTGTCAATAAAAAAGTTTTGACGCTCACGTGACAATGTGCGTTAATAAACGAAAATCGCTTTTTATCTTTTCTGAATGGAGTAGTGTGGAAGAAACAACTACAACCATTAGGCTAACAACAAACAAAAAGGTTGATAGGTATTGAAGTCGGTAGAGACGAAAAAGAGCTTATAGACTCGATGTTCAAATGGTACCTCCGTGATTGTATGACATTTCAGATAATGCCGTCGCTTCCACTTTTTTTTTAAATATAATTTGGGAGAATTAAATGAAATAAAACTAGTTAGGAATTTGCTGCTTCGTCTCGTTTTCATTAGGATTGAACAACCCAAATTTTCTCACACTACAACCCATTACTAAAAACCAGACATAATATTTCTTTTTCTTTGAAAATAGAACAGTTCAATACATTATAATACTATCTTATCTTTGTGTAAAGGGATCTAATTATATCAGTGACTGTTCCTGGTTCACTCTGATTGTCTCAACTATGCATGAACAACACATGCCTCACAATTAGTAAATTAGAACAGACATCGATCTTAACGTCGACGATCCGCAACGGCATTATTCACTATCATGTTTGCGGTATACAAATTAGTACGTCTAATAATATTTTTTTTTCACCCATTCTTGTTTATGTAGTTCATAAAACACAACCATGATTGTTTAGAGTTACGCTTGAAATAGGCTAAATGAGAGAAAAGTAAAAAAAAAAAAAAATCATTAAAAGTGAACACTTTCAAAGTCACTCATAATTAATAGTAGTAGTAGTAGTAGTAGTAGTAGTAGTAGTAGTAGTAGTAGTAGTAGTAGTAGTAGTAGTAGTAGTAGTAGTAGTAGTAGTAGTAGTA
>RQTK01000369.1:127588-140956 GCA_003991915.1 Elysia chlorotica | reverse complement strand
GTACACATATACTAAGAACTTTGTTTCTTCTTTAAAATCTAATAGGGAATTAACTTTCAAGACATTCTCAAGGCTTTGCCATGTAGCTCTGGCAGGTTAATGATTCACAGTTCGTCTAAAGGAAGATCATCTGATATCAAGATCATCTTAATCTCGATTTTTTACTCTAGATTCAATTACTGAACAGTTGGATGTACAAATCAGTGTTTTCTTTTACATTGACAAGGTTCACTAACAGTTAACTTTATTTATCTTTGGCTCTAAATCACATATACCATTGTAAGAGGGTTTGTAAACAGAATGTCTCCTTTCATGTATCTCCATGGTTAATTAAATTAAGTGTTTTTCCTGCATTAAATCTTTTAGTTTTTATATATAGTTTCACAATTTGTGCACCCATGAACCATATTTAATTTTCAATTCACCACTAGTGGCCCTTTATTTAAATAATTTTACTAAATTCATTATCTATACTCCTCCAAACCTCTTTGGGCTTGGAGACATGTGATTATCTCTAGTTATAAATATCAAGAGGTAATACATTTAATTTTTTACCTTTATATCCTCGTAAAAATTAGTGGTATTACTTAGGCATATAAAATTCTTTATACGTTTTACCGTTTAAGTTAGTCAAGGAGTCTCACACCGCGTGTGTATGTTTCCGGCATTTTATTACTACCAAGTTCCAAAAATTACTCTCTGTGGCAGCTGATATTACTCCAAGAGAAAATTTAGGTTGGCAGGTCTGAACACAAAGTAAATCAGCATTTCATAAAATATATAAAGAGTGGAGCTTATAAAGTAAACTGATGGCAAGGCAAGCTTTTTGAAGCATGTTTTTTGTGGTGAAGAAAATATTTTACATGCATCACCCAGGGGAAATAATAAGGGCCTGATATCCTTTGTTGCACAGCACATGCTAAAGTATTTCAAAACACTCAATGCACAAGAAAGTAAATTATTCCAAATGAATTAGCTATACTGTAATTACATTTTATATATACTATGGCAAAAGCAGCTTCTTTTGTCACTTCTATAGCATCTGCCATCTCATTATATCTGACCGGTAAAACCACATGAAACAACATACTTAACATGGTCAACTGTTCAGCAATTATCAAAATAATATAAGCTGAACAGTTAAGATTGTGTGTTTGTTGAATTATTTCTATCCAGTCTTTCAAGTTGGATTATCAGTATGTCTTCCAAAAATCTAACTTGACAAATTATGACGTCGCTTCAAATTTCAAAACTTGCTTTAAAAAAAAAATAATCTAAAATGTTCAGGTGTAAAGCTGAGTGAGGTATATGAAGCTGGTCTTGCCATTGTGAAGAAAAACCATCCAGAACTGGAGAGCAATCTCATCAAAAGCTTTGGATTTGGTATGGGTATTGAGTTCCGAGAGGCCTCACTGCTCATTGCTTCAAAGACAAAAGCTCCGGCAAAGAAAGGCAAGTCTTTACAATAAAATGTACCTTTTTAAAGAAAATACAAATTATCGCAAATGAATACAAAATTTAAAGCATCATTTTTGTTCCAAAGCCTGAAGTGCATAAAATATTGCATTAGAAAAAAACTACCTGTAATTTTTATTGGCATTGAAACAATAATGATCGTCATGATTCAGTGAACAGGCAATCAGATAAAATTATAGCATCTTTGAATTTTAATCTTTCTTTCAAAAAACTGTATTGATCAGTGTAGATAGTACATAAAAATAAAATTAAGTCTGGCAACTATTGGCTTTATCTTATGATACCAGTCAGGTAGACAATTACATTGATCTGTAGGGAGAGTAAAAGAGAGAATGTTGATTCAATTTTTTTTCTAAATTTGTTTTTCAGGTATGATTTTCAACATCAGTGTAGGGTTTTCGGACATTGAGATGAAAGACAAGAAATCGGCTCTGTTTCTGGGAGACACTGTCCTTGTGAATGACGTGAGTGCTTCATAAAGTCTTGCGGTTTTTTTTTAACCTCGTCTTAGTTGGATAATTATCAAATAAGTTTCCACCTCTTTCATTTATGGAATAAAAAAAATTCAAATGGCTTAAATACCTTTGCTAAGCTTGCCAAGTCTATATATGCTGTATGATATAAGTTCAATGAAGGTGATTATTTAAACCTTAGAAACAGTTTGTGAGATGTTTATTTCTTAGATGTGCAGTTACTAAAGAAATAGTCAAGGAAGTTTTCACATTCCTTTAACAGGGCTGCCAACCCATACGATTAATCGTATTGGAGTACGATTTTTAACCTCGTTGTACGATTTACGATTTTAAAGAACAAAATACGATTTTCCAACCTTGGAAAATACGATTTTTCACTTTTTGCGCTCTATTGGTTGTTTTCGTTTTTCTGCAGTCGCTCTTTTTACTTGGATGGACCAGAAAGTCCGGGCTAGGCCTAGTGTAGTCCCGCGGTTTGGTTAGGTGAACGTCCGGCTTCTCATTATGTTGTAGATCTATAACACTGAGCCGTACTGTTGCCTTGCCGATAACCGTCAATAACGTGCATAACCAAAATGGCGATATAATTATTATTAAATTATCGATAGTGTTACGTTTATTTTGTATTCCTCTGCTTTCCCGATTTATTTATCGATATGATGATCGTTTTACCCACCCCCGTTCTCGGGCTAAAAAAGTTGAATGAGTAATCTCAAAAAAAGAATGTTAACCTTTTCAAACGCAAATCAAATAAAACAATCAAAAAATAAAGATCAGGAAAATACACTGAAACAAGTGAAAGCAAAACTGAAAAGAAAACTTTTTGTCAAAGGCAGACATTCATTCGCCTGATCGAAATTCTAGCTCTACCTCCATGATCCCTTTCCTACAGTTTAGATTAGATCTCTACTCTCACCGATCGTCGATCGCGTTATGTCCATTCAAATTAACACTAGATTCTCTAGATTGTCCATGTCTTGGTCGAAAACTAGTTATCTAGATCTAAATTCTAGTAGTAGTAGAGTGGTATTCTGTCACTTGATACAGCACTTTTTATGTTCTAGGTTTTATAATCTAGACCTTGATAATGAAACAACGATCGGTATCGCCATGATGACTGAATAAGAGCGAACTTTGGCGTGCCAAGGATCAAATAGACGCTACATTGAAAAATGAATTCAGATTCAATTGGCTAGAGACAATCTAGAGCTAGATGTATGTGTGAAATTAAAATCAAGAAATAGACCCAACAAGAAGAGAAGATGTTAGCATGAAGATACGCGAATAGTTGGCTTTAATTTTTTAGTGTAAGTAGAACTATAGCTAGCTTTAGACTGTTTATTATAATCCTACAACTCAAAGGAATCACAGCATTTAGCCAGCAATGCCCATGAAACTGCAGTATTTTTAGGGCTTTACCAGCATTCATATATCTTACTATAGATCAAATAAAAACTGGATCTATAGCACCAATCAAAACTGTTGTGTCCGTGGTTCTACAGGTTAACAAAGGCGTTCTTTTTGTTTCACTTCACTGCTGTAGATTCATAGATTCTGGACATCTAATCTACCTCTTTATCGCACCTTTGTTCATTAACATAATAGTTCTGATATGTATGTTCTTAATGTAGATTCTATATATATTGACTAATTATACGTTTGATTGAATTGACGTTTATTGTGACTTAAGCTTGGAACTGTACATGGATTATTTCTGATTATCGCAAAAAATCCTTCTTTCTTAGTCAAATTCCTGCTTTTTAGTTTTCAAAATCCCGCCAAGTTGCCTCTGGAGGTAGGCACCTCTGGCTACGCAAAAATGCGATTTTTGGTCCCAAAATATGATTTTCAGGTCCAATGAGTACCATTTCTGGACCTGGTGGGTTGGCAGCCCTGCTTTAATATGTATGGGTTTATCATTTGATTTGTAATCATTTGTTCTATTTGCCTCTTCTTATTTCAAGGGTTCCCCAGCAACTGTCCTGACCTCGACAAAGAAGCGCCTCAAACATATTGGGATTTTTCTCAAAGATGACGATGAAGAGGATGAGGAAGATGAAGAAGTTGAGCTGGAGAAAGAAACGGAGCAAGTTCTTGGAAGAGGCAGGAGGACTGCTATGGTGGAAGGGAGGACCAGGGTTAGTAATTGTAAATGTAACAGGAAAGTGCTAAGTGCCTTCTATTCATGCCAATGTTAAAAGCCCTGATATATTTTACCTAGAAACTTCAGGGTGCCTTTCATAAACATTTTTTTCAAAAGCTTCTAATTGGTAGGCTTAAAGAGTAGGCAAAACTGATTAAATCAGACATTTTTTAATGACAATTTTAGGACACTCATACCTGTAATATTTGATACAGTAAACTGTTAGTGTTACTTTTATGCCAGAACAAACATCACCATGTGCTCCAATCCATATCCCTATGAGGCCTATGGTTGAAAAGAAAGTTAATATTGCAAAGCTGAACTTCTTTTGGGAACATTGTCTATTAATTCAAATGGATTTTGAAAGGAGTTATGCAAAGTGTATATGTTTTAAAGCTATGTACTATTCAAGTGTGTAATTGTTACTCTAATTTATGCTGAGCAGACGGAAGCCCCTTCAGAAGAAAAACGTCAGCAGCACCAGAAAGAGCTAGCACTAAAACTTAACGAGGAAGCCAGAGAGAGAATCCGTGGCACAAAGAGTGGTGGAGAGGATAAAAAGTAAGCTTTAGATGAAGAGAAAACAGAAATTGAATGCATTTATGGTTACATGTTTGATCTTCATTGTCTGAGCTTCATCAATGAAAAAAAAAATGCTTCAGAAAACTGTTGGGAGGAATATTTCCAAGAAAATTGTACATAAAACAACTTCCCTGTGTGGGCATATGAGAGGAAAAAAAAAGCATTGAATTGAATTGAAACTTGAATGTAATGGCCCTTATAATTTTTTCTTACTTCATCATACAATAATGATATCCCAGTGTTGTATGTGTCTATGACACCAGAGCACATAACTATCATTTTGAAAACTTTAATGTTTATGATGGAAGTTCTTGAGTGTGGTGTGAGGCTTCTTTAGTTTACAAATGGGAAACGAACATTATAAAGTGATCAGGGAAGTAGTTACTAATTGTACCTTTTTTTTTTTTCCCCCTTGACTTTAGAGCCCGCAAATCCAACATATCTTACAAAAGTGCTAATCACTTTCCTGACGAATCAGAGTGCAGAGACCTCAAATTATTCGTGGGTATGTACACACAATTATGAGTTTTTTGTTTTGATTTCAGTCTTTTTTATTTTTATTATTTAAGTCAAACGTCATTAAAAAAAACATTGAATGTTTTCTAATGGTTCCCTCTAATAAGTTTACAAGATAGATGAGTGTAATATAGTTGACATAGAATATTTAACATTTCTTTTCTTTATAAAATCTTATTAACGGATGATTTTAACAAATGGATTTAAGTAACTCCCCATCTTAAAATTAATCATTCACTATCTTTTTTCTCCTTTCAGATAAAAAGTACGAGAGCATTGTTCTGCCTATTTTTGGAAGTGCCACACCATTTCATATTGCCACAATCAAGGTATGTGGGATTTGCCTTCCCAGCTGTCCTTAGTTGCTAAAATCAGTGGGGGGGAACTGGCTCAAATGGTAGAGCATTGGTCTCCAGATCTGGAGATCGGTGGTTCAAATCCCACAATCTGCAAATTTATTTGTCCGATTTCATCCCCTGTAACTGGTTGGGTCGGTGTCAGGAGTCATGGTATCCCCGACCTGTTTCGTGTGTGGCAGCACATAAAATTGTAAAATGTCAGTCTTAGAATCCTTCCACAATATAGCCTAAATAGTCCTGACGTTGGACGTTAAACCAACTCAAATCTAAAATCAATGGGGTTTCTGTCATAACCATTGTCTCTACATATATGTAGACAAAGCATTAGATTCTCATAAAACTCCCATCTTACTTTACCATCTATTGCATAAAATTTAGATCTTAGTTGGCTAAATAGTTTTTCCTTCATTGCATGTCTTCTGAAACACAAAGTTCTTCACCAGAAACCAATTAATGAAAAAAAAACAGCATAACATACCTAACTTCTACCAAACAGAATTATCTCAAGACATTTAATATCTTGAACATTTACTGTCTTGTTTTGAGATGAAACCAAAAATGTAACAATCTTCAATAAATAAAGAGACTTTGAAGGCTACTGAGCTGATGTGATTTTTCTTCTCTTTTGATTGGGATTCCCAAACATTGAAAGAAAACAGTTTGAGATGTATTAAGTTTTGTGAATATCTTAATAAATTTGTCTTATAAAATTCAATTACTCTGATATGACTAGTTTGGCACGTAAATCGTATTAAATGGCATATTCTTTTTGTAATGGGTGCCTGTAATTGATTTGAGATCCTTATTGGTCTACACAGTACAGTGCCATTTGTCTGAGTAGACTTCTTGTTAAATATTGTAGGATCTTCCAAGGACATGCTTCACTCACAAACTTTTTTGCAATGGCGTCTCATGTAGAAAATAATAAGAGCAACTTTTTGTTAGATTCTTATTATCAGCATTGCCTAGTTATTTTTGATATTTATCAAACTTACATTTTAGAACCGAACCTGCAAGAAAAAGAATTTTAAAAAAAGTTTTGTGTTCGTGTAACAAGTTCATGTACTCTATTTCTTTCCCCTCAGAACATCAGCCAGTCTGTTGAGGGAGACTACATGTACCTGAGAATAAATTTTTTCCACCCAGGAGCAACGCTGGGTGGCAATGAAGGCACCGTTTTCCCAACTGCAGACGCCACTTTCCTCAAAGAAATGTACGTTTTAGACACATTTAAAAAAAAAAGATTATCTGGTTTTCTTATTTTAAAATGATGTTTTGGGGGGTTTAATTTAACGCATTGGTATCATTGGGCCATGCTCACTACAGTATCCAATGTCATTGGTTTCTTTGAAAATTATTTGTTTGTAAGATAGACAGGAACAATTTTTCAAATCAAATCTCTAGTTGAAGTCATTTGGATACTGACATGCTAATGTGGTTGATATCTTTGCTGGTATTGGAAGTTTAACCCATAAGCCGCGGTGCACCAGATGATTGCCTTGTTGTCAAAGAACTACTGGTTCCGCTTGCAGCTACCTCACTAGCTTAGCACCTCCCAACTGGGCTCTTCGGGGTGCTGACCAACTGCCACTAGTAGTGGGCCTTCATTCATCCTTTATTCCTTCTTTTTCTATCACACAAGAAACTCGTGAATGGATGTACATGCTCTTAAAGGTTTAACCAATGAAATAAAAGAACAGTTTGGATGATTCTCAGCCTCCCAGTCAGATTATGACAGTTTATCACTGATGATAGCCTGGATCTCAAACAAAGGATAGGGCTGAGGAACGAGCAAGATAACCCCCCACTCCCGTCGAGATTTTGGGTAATCTGGCAGTGTTTAGTCCCTGTGTATAAAGATGGTTGGACCATTGAAATAGGGGAAGATGGTGATGAAAGCCATGCTTTAAATGATTCACATACAAGTGTCAACGTCGCCCACGAGACTCAAAGATGGACAGACAGACAGACACACACACACACTGATGTGAAATAAGCATTGGTACATTGCATGTTGAACTCAGGCCTGTTCTATTCGTGTGACTGCGGGCTTGTAATTGCCATTGGCTCACTTTTTCACTGTACTGAGTTTATTTGGATAGTAGGCCGACTCGTAATGTAACTGCCGGTGCTTCGCTTGATAATCTTTGATCAGGCAGGAGGTGCGATACTCGGCAGATGGCAAAAAATCTGGTCTGATCTTTGTCTAGAAACTCGTGTGATGTAGATCTAATTAAATTTAAATATCATTATCGTTGGCTTATTAGGAGCGTAAAGGTAGCCCAGTCTCCAGTTCAAGGTCCAGGTCCAGGTCCAAGGTTAAAATCTTTGGTGTCGCCGCTTTTTTTCCACTACTCCCTTTTTTTCTCTCGCCCATCTCTGTAGGAAACCTATCAGCTGATATTTCCATTTCTGTATTGTAGAACTTTCAATTGGGGCTACAAGGTTTCTAGTTGCATAACCCTTTCAGTCAAGAGACACATGCACACAGAAGGAATGTTGTTCCATGTAAAAAAAGGCAATTTACATCCCGGTCCTTGCCATATTACGGAGAGTTGAAAGCAGTATTGTCTACAACTTAAGTTTCTAGCCACTGGTTCAGACGTGTCCCAACAAAATAGACTTGATACAAAAAATATAGGACTCTCGGTATTATCTATCCGATTATAAGGTACTTTCATTTTTACTTATTCATACTATGATACTATAGTGAACTTTTTTTATACAAATGTCCGGTCATAATTTTCTGTTTTGGTTGTTTTCAATAGCGTAATGAAAACAGGGTAACTTACAATTTTTGAAAAAGTCACTCCTTTGTTGGTATTGAAGTTATAATTTGCAGGATATAAATCCCTCTGATAGATTATTTGCTGTCTTAAACTCCATATTTTCAAGTTGTAGGCCGACGGTGTTGAAAGACATGATCTACTAATGTCTGATTACAAAACGTCACACACAATTTGTTAAAATAACTAACGTTTTATTAAGGAAAGCCCTACAAAATCATAGCTAGTGCAAAAAGCAATTATTCACAAATTTTAACTCATTTCAATTTAATAAAAAGTAAGTCAAGTCTGACTGGAGACACGAGTTCTGTCGTCGAGTGGCCTTCAAAGCGCTGCAGGGGTTAAGGCACATTTGCGGTTAAGCGCATGGCTCTCAGTTTGCTATTGTTGACAAGCATGAGCTAACAATTTTTATACGTTTTTTAATAATGAATTTGCTGTAATTTTTTTACCTATACAATATGAATATTGTTGGCACAATTCTTTTTTTTCTCTTTTTTTCTTCACCCTTTCCTTTCATGTTTTTATCTCTCCGCTTCCAGTACTTACCGCAGTTCAAATACTAAAGAGCCTGGAGAGATCTCTGCTCCGTCATCCAACCTGAACACAGCTTTCCGTCTCATCAAAGAAGTTCAAAAGAAATTCAAAACAAGGGAAGCGGAAGAGAGAGAAAAAGAGGTAAAGTGTTGGATACATTTTTTCCATTCCATTTTGTTAATTCTATTTCTTATTTCCTCTTGCTGAGTGTATAGAGGTAAACATCTTCTTGAAATGAAAATAAAATGTGTGGAAATTTTGTTAAATTTTTCATTGTGCTTTTGAAAAGATTTGTCTATTGGGCTTGATTTCTTCTCCTATTTTACCATGGAAACCACATCTATTATACTAGAAGTATTCTAATGGGCTATTGGATAAAATGATTAGTGCTAAAATTATCTTTTTTTAAAAAACCCTTTTCCTTCTCATTTACCTTGACTAATACATTCTTCATCCTGGTGTGAATTGCTCATATGCTTCAGTTGTGTAAAAACTTGAACCCTCCTCTACAGGGTATTGTCAAGCAAGACTCGCTTATTATGAACCCAAACAGAGGTAACCCCAAGCTGAAAGACTTGTACATCAGACCCAACATTGTCTCAAAAAGAATTTCTGGGACTTTGGAAGCACATACAAACGGTTTGTTTGATTTCTTCTCCATAAACAGATGAAGCAAAAGAAGTAATTAAGTACATGTTTTAAGGGATAAGGTAATAAAAACGCCTGAATGACTTGTACTTTTTTGTCGGTAAAGGACAGTTGGTCCCATGCTCTTGACAGAACATTGGGGAACCAAGATTTAGGATTCCAAAAATCTTCAATATCCATTAGCAGCCTGCTGAGAGGTTTTCATTCTTCCTTCTTTGTTTCTTCTCTAGGTTTCAGATTTACCTCAGTCCGAGGAGACAAAGTAGACATTCTTTACAACAACATCAAGCACGCCTTCTTTCAGCCCTGTGATGGTGAAATGATCATATTGCTGCATTTCAATCTAAAGGTAACTTAAGGGAGACTTGTCTCTTTGTTCTTCTCCTTGTCCTCACACTATGTTCCGAGAGATATTCTTATCACTTTATCATCTAACTACGCTTTGTTAAACAATCTAGAGCTACTATCATGGATTGTGCATAAGAAAGTCATACTTGTGATTTTTGTTGTACAATATGTGATGAGAACTTCTTTTGCTCTTTATTTATAATAAAAAATGTTAGGCTTACAACTTTGCTGTCCATTTTACTCTCTTCTGTACTTAATTTAATATCTCGTTCACAGGTGCCATGTCAGCTTCCCATCTAGTAATTTTAGTCTGTAAAGAAAATAAAAGTATCAGATGTGACCATTAATTTAGTTTAAAAAATGTTCAAATTTCTTTTATTATATGTACCAATCATGATGGTATTTGGCGGATCCGCGGAAATCCTCGTTTTTGCATTTTCCTTGGTATCTTCCGCCTTTCCGCGCTATTTCCTCCTTTCCTCCCGAGTTTACAATCATCAGTTTAGTAATAGCCCCGCTGTTCGGCTAGGTGAACGTTTAATCTGTCGTTATATTGTACATCTATAATAAACACTGAGCTGTGCCGTTGCTGTACCGATAAGTTTTTGTGTGTTTTCCTCTCCTCTTTCCCAATGTTATGATTTATTTATCAATGTGACGATCGTTTTTATCCACCACCGTTGCAGGGCTAGCTATCTCACAGTGTTTACTGTTTAGTGTATACCATTTCAAACATGATTCAATGGTCAGGAAAAGTAAGCTGAAAATAGTAAAAGCAAAACAGAAAAGATAACTTATTGTGAAAGGCAGGCGTCCATTTTGCCAATGGAGATTCTAGTTCTTACTCCCTAGCTTGCTTGACCATTGGGCTTGTAGGCTTGGTCTGTTTGATACTAAACGATATAATCGTCATAATGTGACTGGGAGGCTGAGAATCCTAATGAATAGTTGATACTCTATCATTTTATGTCACCATCATCACTGATTTACATGTATGTAAATGTCACATTATGTTTTTGTATGTCTGTGTTGCAATGGAATCGATTTTCCTGTTGGGATTAATACAGTTTTTCTGTATTCTGTATTTTTTAATTGCCTGACTGTGCTTTGCTCAATGCCAGAACGCTATCCTGTTTGGCAAGAAAAAACATATCGATGTGCAGTTCTACACGGAGGTTGGAGAGATCACCACAGATCTGGGGCAAACACCACACATGCACGATCGAGACGATCTTCATGCCGAGCAGGTGAGATGGGGGTCAAGAGGTTTGGTGGACTGCTGGACGAAATCATAAGGAGAAAAAAAAATCCACAAAAATGTGTGTAGAAACTCATGGGGGAGCTAGATAACAGAGAGTCTTCAGAGAAGAAACCCCCTGAGAGAGAGAGAGAGAGAGAGAGGGAGAAAGAGCTTATTGCTAACATTATTATGCTACGAAGCCTTGCTACTCTTGATCTAGAGCTTTGGAAGATTCATGGGTGCAAGTTCGCCGGCTGTGGCCGGCATGCCGGCCAATTCCGAGCGTCCGACGGATGCTGCCGGCCAAACACGATCCCGCCGGTCGGCCGGCAGATAGGAAAAAAAAAAATTAATTTCGAAAAAAAATCGTCCGATCGGACGATTTTAACTAAGAATAATAATCAAACGCGTTTCCGGTTTTGCGGTCTTATCGAACAAAAGGTAGAATAATCGAAATACCGATAGATTAATAACGTTTTGTTTACTATTTACTCGTTGTATATATCGATACTTAAGTTAATAAGAGATATGACCATTGACTAATTCACTGTGATTTATGAATGAAACAGCGTGTAGTTCGTAGCTAGCAATGTAGCATTCTCACATGCCGTGGGTACAAGTTCGCCGGCGGCCGGTATAAAAAAGGCCGGCCGATCAGAGGCGTCAGATGGACACTGCCGACCAATCTCGATGCCGTACTCCGCCGGCAGTTAAGCAAAAGAAAGAAAAAAAAACAAAAAAAAACGAGGGGAATGAAGTTCCAATTCCTCAACGTCCATTTGCAGTTTAGCGGTCTACGTCGGGTCAAATGTACAAAAATCAGTAGATGATCAAAGTAGAGCTGCCAACCTGTGCGGCTTGGCATAATTTTGTACGCCTTTAAGACAAGCCGCACACTAAATATAATAATTTGATCTACGGATACGGTGTTTCTGTTAATAACGCAACCGAAAGTATAGAAGGATAAACAAAGTTTCGTGCGCGCAAGAAAAGTAGGACCCATTGTATTAAACATTGTATCGCATGCGATGTTTCCTCGTGGTTTTATACATGTACTTGTCATTGCGTTATCGAGATTGGTTCAGTTAACAATATCAATGATATCGATCGACCACAATGCGTTGTTTTATCGTTTATTATAATTATGTCCAAAACTCAAAATAATAGTACCCATCCCTGAATCTTCACATCGAGTCCTCGACCATCGCAATTTTCACCAAGTACATATAATACTTCTGATTGACTTTGATCTTAGTGTTCACCATGGAATAGGTCTTTCTGCTATCATGTGTTCCTATGTGCGTTTACAATTACAATCAAGGAGCGTAGATCTAGTTTATAGTTTATTCGTCCGAAGATCGATCTATCCATCTTAGCGCCCAACCCTCAACCCTCGTTAGTTTTTCGTGAATTCCGCGCACGAATCTACTTTTACAAACAAAGGCTCCAAATTAGATCTAATTTGTCGTTTATTTGTCCGAACTATGTCGATCTCCCAGTCTTTCCATTCAGCTCCTGTCGTCATTTTCAAATAATGAAACTTATTGTTCTTATATATCCTTGGCATTGTCCACTATGACATGAATCATGTGCTCTACGACTCTACTACGCTAGTGTTCTTTTACATGCCTTAAGTTATGTAGATCTAATTCAGACCAGAAGTTTGGTTCTAGTACTATACTATACTTTTAGCATTATACGAACAACCGGCATAGTTCAGATGACTTTGAACACACTACATCTTGGATTAGATTAAGGTTTTTACCAGTCACTCGTCTACGCTATCTAGATAATTATGTTATACATCTTGTCCAGACACGTTGAATTAAGGCTGGCGTTTTAGTTTTAGTGTTAAATTTTACACGAGCTTGCAATAACAATGCTACTATTGTTACCTCTAAATCTTCTGCTGCTATAACCGCCACTACTAACTAACTAACTAACTAACAACAACAACAACAACAACAACAACAACAACAACAACAACAACAACAACAACAACAACAAAAACAACAACAACAACAACAACAACAACAACAACAACAACAACAACAACAACAACAACAACAACAACAACAACTACTACTACTAAGAAATTATTTATTAATTGTACATTCAAAACTAGTTTATAGATGACCATACTGCAGGCTAAGACAAAGAGTAAACTACTTATGCTATGAATTTTTTATACTAGTGGTGCTTATACGGTGGCGGAAAACCTTGTTGACGGGTACATTCTGCAGGCCAATAGTTGAGTTCA
>RQTK01000369.1:111846-127014 GCA_003991915.1 Elysia chlorotica | reverse complement strand
GACCTCNGNTTGNAGGCCAAACTGACTCAGTCTGCTTGCACCCATGCATAAGTGATAAGGTATTGATGAGTGGAATGTATGATGCCTGTGTCAATGATGCAATAGATGAAGCAAAAGACTTGAATGTTTGCGCAAGACCAATCGGTGAGCGATGATGGGGCTTTGTCAAGTCGTGCCTCTGTGTTCAGGACTGAAAAGGCAAAGGAATAAGAGGGTGATCTTGAGTTGTGTGTGTATTGTTCAATGAAGATTGTAAGCTTCCAGAAAATTACACTTTCTGGAGTACCAACAAAGGATTAAGCGAGTTAGAGTGAAACGAAAGAACACCTTTACAAAATGTTCTGCTCGCTCAGCCATATACAATTTTCATAAACAAAACTGCTAGGCAGCTGACCACCTGGCAACTTAGATAATGGCTAGCATTTAAAAAGTTAACCCTTGCGGCAGTTTTAAGGCTGCCCGACAACCAGATGGTCTGTCTGGGTCTGGCATGGGTGACTGGGTGTGAAAAAATGGGGTGTGGCAGTACTGTTCACCTGGTTAACTGATGCTCTGAGTGTTGCGCTGTTATCGCCGATATTTTTTTTCATTATTTCTAGTTATAAGTTCATAAAACTATATATTTCTATTGCGCTGAGAAGTTGGTTGATTTCACTATCTTGTTTGTTTCTGCTTTTTAATAATCGTTTATTACTAATCGTGTAAGGGAATAAAGGAGAAGCCAGCTATTACTTTTTTCCCTGCAGTTGATCACAATTAAAATTATTAATTTTAAATAGATGTGTGTGTGGTATGTTTCAGTTCGAATCCTTTTTTTACATGGAACAGCATTCCTCCTGTGTGTCTCTTGACTGAAAGGTTTATGCGTTTAGAAACCTTGTAGCCCCAATTAAAAGTTCTACAGTACAGAAATGGAAAAGGATTGAACCTTTGACCTCCGTGTTAATCCAGAGCACTAATGCTAGAAATACCTGGCGCCTTATATTGCTAAAAATGCAATCTTCATATTTATGTTATGTCCCATAGTTTCCTACAGAGATGGGAGTAAAAAAGGGGTTGGATGGAAAAAGAGCAACGCCGACAAAGATTTTAACCTTGGACCTCCTGCTTCTCAGTCCGACAGCGTAAATGTGAGCCAATTGGAATTATAAACCCACAGTCACATGAACAGAACAGAACAGACCTGAATTCAACATGCAATGTGGCCCGCGCCTGTTTCAAATCTTTCACATCAGTGTGTGTGTGTGTGTTTTTGTGTCTTGTGGGGCGGCGTTTGACACTTCTATGTGAATGAATAAAAGCATTATCAGTATAATCACCATCTTTCTTGACAACAATGGTCCAACCGTCTTTATACACAGGGACTAAACACCGCTAGGTTACCCAGATCTTTAACGGGGGTGGGGGGTTATCTTGCTTCTTCCTCAGCTCTTTCCTTTGTTAAAGATTCAGGCTACGTTCAGTGATATAATCGTCATAATGTGACTGGGAGGCTGAGAATCCTAATGAATAGTTGATACTCTATCATTTTATGTCACCATCATCACTGATTTACATGTATGTAAATGTCACATTATGTTTTTGTATGTCTGTGTTGCAATGGAATCGATTTTCCTGTTGGGATTAATACAGTTTTTCTGTATTCTGTATTTTTTAATTGCCTGACTGTGCTTTGCTCAATGCCAGAACGCTATCCTGTTTGGCAAGAAAAAACATATCGATGTGCAGTTCTACACGGAGGTTGGAGAGATCACCACAGATCTGGGCAAACACCAACACATGCACGATCGAGACGATCTTCATGCCGAGCAGGTGAGATGGGGGTCAAGAGGTTTGGTGGACTGCTGGACGAAATCATAAGGAGAAAAAAAAATCCACAAAAATGTGTGTAGAAACTCATGGGGGAGCTAGATAACAGAGAGTCTTCAGAGAAGAAACCCCCCTTATAGCAAGTATTTCGGCCCTTAAAAATCAGAAGGCAAAAAAAAAAATAAGTCGGCCAGTGTAGTCTCACCTTTTGCATTAATAGACGAGACAAACCTTTTGTTTTTCAAGCAACATTCAATGCTTATTGCTCCCCTAGACATGCTTTTAGAATAAAAATGGTGTTGGAAGAAGGTTGCTGTAGTAAGAAATCAATAGAAAACTCCAATTCATGCAATTTTTCAAATAAGATATGCAGCTGTCTATATTTTTATAAGATTATTGTGGTTCTGGTATGTCCTGTTCTGTAGTTTGAATCCTATTAATCTGAAATTTTCATTAAAGTCCAAGCAATCCCAATTATGAGGTTTTCATTATATATACTGTAAAAACTGTAATTAGAACAAAATTTTAGTTACAAGTGTTTTTTATATGTTATTAATTTTTTCTATAGTTTAGATGGTTTCTGTACTTGTACTTTCCCAAGAATTGATATTATTTTCTAACCATGAAAATTGTTTTTAACTCTAATCTATCTGCAATTTTACTCTAGGCTGAACGAGAACTGCGCCAGAAGCTGAAGTCTGCTTTCAAGAGCTTCTGTGAGAAGGTGGAGGGCATCACCAAGCAGGAAGTGGAGTTTGACTCCCCGTTCCGAGACTTAGGGTTCATGGGGGCGCCCCACAAGAGCACCGTGCTACTCCAGCCCACCAGCGGGTGCCTCATCAACCTCGCGGAATGGGTGAGCTGCCCCTAGATCTTTGGCGTGATACAGCTTTGTTGTGACTGAATTTAATCTTCAAAAAATTATAAATTGCTGAAAAATCTTGAAAGAAAGGGTACCTTACACATGAAATCTATGTAAGTAGCATAGAGCAACAACAACTTTGTCTCAACTTGGAATGTGAGTTCACCGACATTTACGGAACAAAGGAGAAATGAACTCTAATTTAGGTTCAAGTTCACTCAATCAAGCGAGAGGGTTGAGCAATGCTAAACTCTGCGACTTATTCTAGTCTTCAATAAGGAAGACAAATTGTACGAAGGGAAAAATGATTAAAATCTACTTCAAGATGACATTTTGAAGTTGTTTATTGAACATTTTTATATCTGTTAACAAAAGTGTAATCATCTTTTTGCTAAATCTTTGTTTTCCAATTTGTCAGTGCAGACCTTCCTTTTTTCCGCATTTATGCGGAAATCCGCACTTTTCCTTATTCCGCTGAAATTTTTTTTTCTGCGGAAAAAAATTCAAATTAAAAATTGTAAGAAACGCCAGCCGCTGAAAAAAAATTTTTTTTTCACGACCTCCGCATTCTTTTTACGTCTACCGAGTCATTTTTTTGGAGTGCTTTTTTCGTTTTCAACCACAGAAGATCGGATGTTTACAATCCGCCATTTTAAATCCAACAAAGTGATCATTATTTTCAACTGTGACTTACTGTACGGAAACTTGAAGGCTCTCTCAAAATGCGGTTCTTGAAAGAAGGCGATAAATGCGCAGTCAAGTCTATTGATGCGAAGATGAAAAATAAATGGTCGTCGAAATGGTCAGAGGAACTTTTAGAGAAGGTTTTCGATAAAATCGGACCTGTGAAGTACAGACTGGGCCAGTGTTAGGTGTATTTCTAAGATCGATGTCCCGGGCGGTGTTCGTTGTGTTAAGATAGGGTTGCCTATCGAAATAACGGGAAAAAACACCCGGTATGGCACTGTAATACCGCAAAATATTTAGCCAATGTTAAATCAAGAGCAACAAATTACCAGTTAGGTGGTGTTGGACCTTCAACTCTAGACGCCAGCAAGGACAAAACTCTGTCCAAACACTGAGTTAGATCTAGATCTAGAGGTACCCACGCCAACCCCAGAGTCTTTTCTGTTAACTTTTAAAAAATTTTATATTTATCCTGAAAATATACTTTTTATGGGAATAATTTAACTGGTTCCTTTTTTCCAAATTATCTTTGTAAATACATCTGACAAGAAGATACTGGTATGTTTACTTTAACTTCAGTGTATTTCAAGCTATTACCCTGTACTTATGCATATTTTAACTCCAAAAAAGGCTTTTATTCAAACACACATTTGTAGCCTAAGGTATCTCCAAAATGCCCTTTTTTGCCGCTTATTAAAAAAAAATTTCCGGGGGAGCATGCCCCCGCCTTCGGCGGTCGCCTGTCTTGTCCGTCAACTTAAAAAAATCCTCGGTTTTGACTTTTTCTTGGAGGAAGCACTGCAGTGCCTAACGTTGGTAGATATCCCTAAGAATGATAAACATTACTCCTTCTCTATCAATGAAATATTTGCGGAATTGCTACCATTTTATTGAAAACCACCTCATAATATTCTTTTTGTTTTTGGAAATATTATACTTCAAATGTTATGACCTGCTCTATGACACTATCTTGTTATTAACAAGTCATGAAATGTTTTTTTCTTCCAGCCTCCATTTGTGGTCTCCATGGAGGACATTGAACTGGTTCACTTTGAGAGAGTCTCCTTCCAGCTCAAGAACTTCGACATGGTCTTCATCTTCAAGGACTACAACAAAAAGACAGCCATGATCAACTCTATCCCCATGAACATGCTCGACCATGTCAAGGAGTGGCTCAAGTAAGCCTTTTACTATTTTTTATTGTATTTTTAGCTGAACAAATGTCTGTAGAAATAAGTGGTATCTGTTGTAAGGATGTAAGTATTGAGGAGCTCCCTGAGTAGAATTTAGACAGATACATACTGCCTAGATATTTCAGTCTTCATCCTCAGAAAGATGGGCCTTTTTTCATACCATAGTGTATGTTTTGAGTTTGTTTTGTTAAGTATTTTTGGAAAGATTTGTTGAAGCTAGGGGTTATTTAATGTTGAAATTAACAAAACCACTTAGCCCCCATTATAGTTGGAGCAACATTCAGAAATGGAGGTTCAGGACTATGGATATATCAAGATCACCACAATTGTGCTTGCTCCATGAGTCTATTACTTTTGGGCTCTTATTTTGAATGCAATTCCTCATGCTTTGATTATGAGCCTGAAAACTCTTTTTCACTCTCATTGAGTCTGTCCTATTACTTTAGACACAATTTTCAATTATACATGTTTGGTTTTATTTTTCTTAATTCAAAGATGAACGCATGCCTTATTTAGCCCAGATAGAGAACCAAAATTTGACTGTAGTTAAAAGGATCCAAACTTGATAACGCATTCAACAAAAAAATACTTTCCAGTTGAAGTCAATGACAACATTCGGATCATATTACCTAAATTGATAATTCCATTTTTTCTAGCTCCTGTGACATTCGGTACACAGAGGGAGTGCAGAGTTTGAATTGGGTGAAGATCATGAAAACCATCAACGATGACCCCGAAGGATTTTTTGACAACGGAGGTTGGACTTTCCTGGACCCTGAGAGTGAGGTGAGCAGCTCTAGACTATGTCTGGTATCCCTCATGTTGTTCCAGGTCAAAGGGTCTTGGGATCAAGGAGCTGTTTATTGTATTTAATTTGTCCAAAATGGTTTCAGGTATTGCTTTGAAGGAATTTGTTTTCCTTATCAATACCATCAGATCTCATAACTTAATGTAAAATTACTTACCTCTGCCATAAATAAGCGTTATCACTTTTCAGGTGCACTCCTGGAGAAGTAAGGTTGTTCATCGTTTATTGTTCTATGTAAAGTAAAGCAAAGTTGTATCCAGATTCTTTGACAGAACTTTGGGTAACCAAGGTACGATGCCATTACTATCCTCCACACACTTAACTTTCGCAAGAGCCCATGCTATCCATTCTTGGCTGGGTCGATACATGGGGTTCAGCAAATTGTTTGTCCACGCAGGAGTTCTTTTGTTATGCTTATTTGTTCTTAATATAAAAATGTAAATGTGAGGAAGTTTTTTTAGAATAAATATCGTATGAGTAATGTCAGGTTTTAGTTAGTAAATTAATCTCATAATAGCAGGATGATGTGAAGTAAATCTAATGTGAGGTTAATTTCAAATACAACAATTCATCGAAAAAAAAAAGAAAGAAATAGAATAATGTTGAAAATAGAATTATTTCGACTCACTTGGCCAAATTCTTGTTAGGATTGTTTTGTTCACTTGTGCTGTTATTGAATGCTATCAAGACATCTGTTTTGTTTAGTTAGGAGTGACAGTGAATGTGAACAACTTTTATGCGTTGATACCTATTTTGGGCAGAGGTATAAAAATGGAAAATGGCAAGTGATATATATACCCCCCCCCCGACAAAATGTTGTGAATTTATCCAAATAATTTGATTCCAAATGGTATACCAAAAACCAACTTTTCTTTTTTACACCTGTTATTGTCTTGCGAAGCCAACAATTGCTAAAATTGTTTTTGTTTCTTCTCTATTTTGTTATAGGGTGACGTAAGTAAACTTTTATTCTTTTATCTTCTCTCATTTATTCCTAAGTTTTCAAATTAGAAATGAACAGCGGTGGTTTGAACGATTCAGAAGTTTACTGCAGCCATTCACCTTGTATTCTTGCACTGTGTTGGCATTGCTTTTCTTTTTCTTTTCCTTTTTTTTCAATGTTACTTGACATAAAACAAAATACATGCTTTGGTCAGTTATGGGTGCTTTTTTGTTTTGTTTGCTTGAAGCGTAAATATTTCAAAACTTCCAATATGTCTTCTATCTCATTGACTTGTCTTTTCTTCAAATATGTCTTCTATGTCATTGCATTATAACTTAAATTTGATACCATTAGTGGCTTTTTTCTCTCATTTTCCATTAAAACAAAACTGGTAAATATTAAGGTGCACACAAAAAATCCTAACTTTAAAATGCTTGCTCTGAATAGAATGCTATGTCTTTTTATCCCACAATAACATTCTAAGTTGAAAAGGATTTTGTGGATACATTTCGGTTTTTTCCTCAATGAATAATAAGACATTGCAGGGAAAAAGATTGAACCAAACTTTCTAGTTTATAAATTCTTCTTAAAGAAAAAGTGATTTTAGAGCACAGCTGATCAGTCAAAATGAAACAAAAGTAAAAACAAGAACCTCAAACCCACTTGTTTCAAATGCTGGCTAGTTTTATTTCTGTCAGGTAGCTCTCCTTAATCCTTGATTTCCTCCTGGTGAAGGTTTTGGTTTGAGCTGTTTTTCATCAGTACAAAAGTAAAATTTTTAGTGATCTTACAAACAGTCTTGTTGCGATCCAAAGCCACAAAAAAAGTTATCTGGAGTTATTAAAACAAAAAGAAAAAGGACAACATTTGTTTCCCAATAAGGACGTCCCCAGTTCAAAACCCAAGATTGGTCAAAAATTTATTTCATCCATTTCCTCCCCTCTAGTTAGGTAGGTGTCGGTATATTTTGACAGGCCGAGACAGGAATTTAGGTCTCCACGCACAGTTTCATGTGCGGCAGCACAAAAAATTATCAGACTGTCGTCTAGGCGCCTGTCCACAATGCTTTAATATATTACTGACATGGGACTCTTTGCTACAAAAAAAAAAAAACAGAGTTTCAAAGCAAGTGGAACATTTCTGGTAATTAAATATTTTTTTTTTTTATCTGATGTCAGTAATTATCTAATAAAGTTTTCCCCTGAGCAGTCCTGGATCACAGGTCTCATTCTGTGACATCGCTTCTCATGTACAAATCTGACAAGTTTTATTTGACTGAGAATCTTAAACTCCTATGATTTTGGAAGTAACTATATTGATTTTAAGCATGGATTGACAACCACACAGAAACTAAATGAAACTAAACAAATCTAAAACAAGAATATTTTTTTTTACAACACATATGAATGTAGAATCAAAGCAATCAATTTCACCACCTCCCCCTCCCCCATCCCTTCCTTTCTTTCTTTTCATGGTTTCCTAGTGTTAATTTTTTATGTAATGGATAGCTGTAGATGTTGAATAAATATTTTTTTTTATATTGGATGGCAACATCTGAAGGTTTCGCTCACTATATTCTTTATTGTATGTCAATATTGGATACTTATGTTTTTATTTGCCACATGAAAAGGTTCTTACCTAGTTTGTCTTGAGGTTTTTCTAGGAAGAACCTATATGGCAAACACAGTGAAGATGTTCATTTTACCCCATACTTTATAATCCAATCATTTTGTCCAATTACCTGTATAAAGCCTCATGGAGTCCTTTGAACGAGTTTCATTGCTGTCTTTGCCCACAAGATATTGGCTGCAATCTAAACTCACAGAACAAGCCCCACACTCTTATCTTTTCTCCTTTTGTGCCCATGTTTATCTGTGCACATTTCACTGCTTTGTTCCACTTTGCTGTGGTAGAGCATTGAAACCCAACACTCATGACTGTACATGCAACCATCTATGTAATGCATTCATCACATTATTCTATATAATATGTGGTATTAAAATCTTTGTATGCATGCAAATGATTCCTAAGAAAAAATATATATGAGAAAAATCAATTTACTTACTTTTATTTTCGCTTACATTTTAAAATTTATTTTTTAAGAGAGGCAGATCATGAAGCCATGAGTGTTGATTCATCTCAACTTGCGTATTTGTAATGGTAAAAAGAAACAAAAACAATTGCACTATCCACGTCAGTCCTGCCAATATCTTTGTCCTATAGTTTTAGTGCTATCCTCAACATGCTGAATTCTATGAGCAGCTGTTCACTTACTTGGGACTTGCCAAACTCAAACCCACACTATAACAAAACAGCCCATTGTACTGAGGCCAATTTTTTGAAATTATGGATTTTAGCAATATTTTCAATATTTTAGCATTTTGAAATCATGAATAGTTCAATCATCTTGAATCTATGGCATAAGATAGGGAATAAAGACTCACTGCAAATTTGCATTCTGATCTTGACTTGGCAAGACAATATAGCACCAATTGTTCTGTTGGCTGAAACCATACTTACTGCACACTGTCAGAATAAGAATAAAAAAATTAATCCCTCCTCCGCCCAGCTCTGAATGAAAACGTAGGGCTAGTCACTTATGTTTTCCACCTTAAATAAACTTTAAATCATTCCATTTTGTTTCATTTTATGCTTTAACAAAGTGAATGTATTAGATGGGCTTTGTGCTAGTTGGTGATGAGTCATTTTTCTCTGAGGTTAAAAAACAGTTGTAGATAATTTAGCCCTCTGAACATTCGATAGGTAACCGTAAACCTCTCAAAAGCCTAAAACTAATAAACAGTTTGACTTAAATAGTTTTTTTTTCCTGTAAAAAACATAGGAATCCAGAAACGAAGTGGGTTGCAAACAGCTCTTAGCGCCAAAGTAATAAAACATTTTTCACATTAGTATGAATCCAAAGGGATAGTTATAGTCTTTTACTCCTAGTTTCTGGGATAGACTTTGAAACTTAATGCCAAATATAGAAAAATATGTAAAATGCAGTGACTTTTTAGTCTACAATGAAATAGTATTATTGACAAAGATGCAGGATTTCATAAACTTGGTCACAACCAAAAGATTTCAAGAGCTGCTGGCATGTGCTAATACCTGATAAGAAGCATAGGGAGCAAGCTGTTAAAAAAAATTATGTGAAAGACAGATTTGATGAGCCAAACCTTGAATTTCAGGAGGAAGACGCGGAAGAGAGTGAAGACGATGACGATGATTTCAAAATGTCCGACGATGGATCAGAAGAGGATGAGAGCAGTGAGGAAGACAGCGAGGCCAGTGATTGGGATGAGGAGGAGGAGGAAGAGTCAGGTAAGATCTTTGGTCATGTGTGCCTGCTATTTTCTTGGCATGGAGCATCACTGCAAACCAACCCTTCCATCATACACTTACATAATATAATCAAGTGGGCCTTTTTTGATGCACATGTTTAGTTAATCAAATTTTTTTTTTACAACTATGATTTATTTTATCTTTCACTATTCTAACCTCTCAAAATGTTTTAATTTCTCTCTAGTGGGGAGAACAAGAGTCCACAATTTTAAATAATGAATTTAATGAGTTCCATTAGCCCGCTGATCAAAAACTAAAATAATTAAAACACAATTTTGCATTTTAAAATATTGTTTTGTCATACCTTGTTTTGATCTACTGTAACTGCAAAAATTCAAAAAGAGTATGTTCTGTACATTTTCTTTTATTGGTTTTTACTCTCAGGATCCGAGGAGCTCGGCTCAAGTGAAGAAAGTGGTAAAGATTGGGACGAGCTGGAAGAGGAAGCCAGAAGAGGTGAGTGTTCCTTCGTATTGCCTTATATGAAACATCAACCTCAAAGCATGAGTTGTGTTAAGTAGGGTGCTTAACGTCCACAATGTTTAGACTATTGTAGACAGGTCCAAAGACCAACGTCTGACGATTTTCCCGCACACAGACAGTGAGGGGAGACCATCCCAAGGCATTAAATTGAATTCTGTGTGATGAAAAAAATATAATTTTGTGTGATGAAAAAAACCTGACTCAGCAAAACAAACCCATGTACAGATTCCTGATTCCTTCTTTTCATTTCCAAACTATCGTTGCTCTTATGCAAATTTCTGGACTGAAATATTCATCTGCAGGATATACTAGATATAGTATTAATTATGATAAGTAACAATAGTACTTGATGAAGGATATGACATTTCAGACTGCGGATGACAGGATTACATCTCGGATTGACAAAGTCTTAAGATGTAGCCATACAATACTGCAATTATTGCAACAGAATCTAGTGGAAAGCGCCATGTTTAAAGATTTAAGCTCGTGTGCAAAAGGAGTCAATTGAATAGGGCCTGACTTTACTAGGCTATAGACTTTAGGTTTGCACTCAGATCAAATCTAAAAACAAGTGATCATCATCATCATCATCATCATCATCACAATTTGTTATCTGTGTTAGTATAGTAATATTTGTATTTTATAATTATCATTACTATCAAGGGTTAAACTAATTGTTTACTACCCACAGCTGACAAAGAGAAGGACGAGGAGATCCCAGAGGTTCAGCCATCCAAACACAGATCTCACGGCTCCAGTAGGTCAAGGCCATCTAAATCTTCCCCCTCGAAATCGAGCAACAAGAGAGGCAGAGAAACCAGCGGAGGCAGCAGGAAAAATTCGTCTTCACCTCAGAAGAAAAAATCACGGCGCTGATTTTTTGACTTCCTTATTGCATGCTGCTCAATTGGAAGACTGTTACATTTTTACTTATTGTTGAAATAAAGGGCCAACTGTATGTAGAGTGGTCAGTCAAAATATCATATTTGAGTCATATAATTGATGTATTTGATGTATCTCCGTTTTCTCAAGGATGATTTTGAGCAGAGTCACCAACTGCACTGCAAGAAAACGTATCTGTACGTATCTTCTTTGCCTTTTTGCTACGATTGTTCACTTTGATGTTTGGTGAGATTGGCAGCTCTGAGTTAAGTGATGTTTGACACTTGCTTCACACTGAGATGGAGTTGCATGTCAAAATAAAACAAAACATGGAGCCTATGGAAACAGCACAGCGGTTTATTGCAGCAAAAACGTCATTGTTAAGTTTTGGGCCCTTCCAGGGTCTTTCAGGGTAAGCTGATACCCCATGGATCACCGCCTCCATGCTCAGTGAAGCGAGGTACTTGGCCCCCTGGGTGCAACCTGCCAAATGGCTAGAAAGTTACCATTTTTGCTATTTTTAACCTTTGTTAAGCAGAGATTTTCACTTTCCTAAGTTTTTTTTTTGTCAGTTTGTCAGTTGTCAATCTGCTTTTCCTGTGGATAAAAACACTCCTCTACTACACCCTTCCGTGATGTATGAAGATTTATTGATATGAAACCTATTATTAGCCTGGAAAAAAACCTCCAAGCTCTTTTACTGAGCCATGTCAAAAGATCATTTTAATTGTTGTTGTTGTTGTTGTTGTTGTTGTTGTTGTTGTTGTTGTTGTTGTTGTGTTGTGGAGGGTTGTTGCTGTTGTTTTTTTCTTTTGTTTTGTTTGTTTGGTTGTTTTTCATCATCTCCTTTGACAAAGATTATTAATCTCCAACAACAACAACAACAACAACAACAACCATAACAATAATTGAATAAAAAAGTGAAAAGAGCCACATAACAATAATAATTACTATTATTATTATCATATAAATAATAATAATACTAAAAAATAATAATAATATTAATACAGAGGTATGCTTCTTTAAACTGTGCCATGTATCACTTTAATGAGCTACAGCTGGTCAAAGTTGATAACAATATAAAAAAATTCCACAATTAGCCACAGAGCAGCAGGACTGAATGGGAACAGGGCGCCTACGCATGGACGCACACGTCCCTGGACCTGGCCTGGGGTATCAGTTATACCTGGCAGGGGCAAACTTTACAATTGCCTGTAAACAGCTGTGACAGCCAGAGTAATTTGAATAGTTTTGCTGTTGATTAAGGCTCATTCTTATAGTTTATGCCTGTTCATTGTTCTTTGTCTGTATTGACATTTTGAATTTTTAAATGCTCATTATTCTTTTTCCTCTTATTGACATTTTGATTTGTAAGCTCGAGCAGTTGTAATCCTGTCAGGTGGTAAGGCGTTCTCTTCCTTGGTTGGTGTAATATCTTTCTTCTTTGTAATTTTTCTATATATATATATCTTCCACGTCCCTCCTTTTTCTGATGATTCATATAACAGTTTTGTTGAAGATCATGATAAAGATTAAGCCCTTGTGGAAACATAACATGATTTTGGAAATCAATACAATATTGAATCAATGTGTACATGTTATCCTTTGAAGATATCCATTTTGAATTTCCAAAATAGGCACATGTAAATGATTAAGTGTTTGAGCAAGCTGGAATATTTTTAGACTGTGCCTTGAATCAATGGACATCATTTGGTCTACATTTTTTTTTCATCAGGAAGTAATGTATATCTCCTTTAGCAATATAAGGTGCATTACACATTCATGTAGTATGGTTCATATTGCGTCACCTGTTCAAACTCCTTTTTTATAAAGTACAAATTCTTTTCCTTTTACATGTACAGTGGAAACCTCAAACACAAAATGAAGTCTGATAATTCAAATTTTTCATACACCGAATTCAAAAGAGAATAGATTATTTTGTTCTTTTTGACTATATTAAGATTAGACTCTAATTCAAAGTTTTTCAGGTTTGATTTTTTTAATTCAAAGCTCACACCACCAACAGGCATTACAAAAGTACTAGCTGTCAAGCAGAGTTCAATACTTATTTCTGGCAAAGACATGCTTTGAAAAGAAATAGGGTTAGGAGAAGGTTGCTATAGAAAGAAAGCAATAGGAAACTAATTATAACTGCAGTTTTTCATATATTAAGGTAATTAATTGTCTACTAATTTCAACACTTATGTGGTTCAGGCATGTTCGAATCCTCTTAATTCAAAGTTTTAGATAAAAGCCCGAGCAATTCGAATAATATGTGGTTTCCACTCGTGTATGTATTTTGTTTTCTTTATTTGTCAGTAATTATCTGTAAATTCTTCGTTAACGCAGTTCCATGATTTAGTTTCTTTATTGCTATTGTCTTTATTGGAAACTCTTTGGTAGTAAAAATAGGAGGAAAGGAAATTAAAACTGTGGTTTTCATTTTTCACAGCATTTGACTTTTTTTGTACATGGACTAGCTACTTAGAAATAAAATATCTTAAAAGTGAACATGGATAGAATCTTACTCTTACAGCTTGTCTCTCATCTTCTGTAATTAACTTTTTCTAGCGAGAACATGTTTTTACCAAGTATATTATCAATAAATCTTGAACATCTAAGGATAAATTCATGAACCAATTGCTCAGAACTCATAATTGAAAAAAAAAAAGAAGTGCTGAAGACAGGAGTTCTTTATTCCGATAATGAGGTCAGCAAACACGAGTATCCTCCCCACTGTCTGCAGCAATGAATCAACAGAGGGACACCGTGCACTGGTTCTCGACCTATACATGTAGTTTTATAACATCCTTGATTTGAGAAAGTCGTTTCCTAGTTCGACTGTTAACTTGTCAATGATGGGGCTGAGACCTCACAGTAGGATACCACGAATCCGGGGATCATAATAAAACTAATATTATGGTGTACTACAAAAAGATTAGATTTCACGAGGGAGAAAGCATTATTCCCCTTACAATTTTTTTGTAGAGATGCTGTGAGAGAGTCAACAGGCATAACAAAAGTACTAGCTGTCAAGCAGAGTTCTATACTTATTTCTGCCAAAGACATGCTTTGAAAAGAAATGGGGTTAGGTGAAGGTTGCTATAGAAAGAAAGCAATAGGAAACTTATTATAACTGCAGTTTTTCATATATTAAGGTAATTAATTGTCTACTAATTTTAACACGTATGTGGTTCAGGCATGTTCTTTCTGTAATTCGAATCCTATTAATTCAAAGTTTTAGATAAAGGCCTGAGCAATTCGAATAATATGAGGTTTCCACTGGTGTATGTATTTTGTTTTCTTTTTTTGTCAGTAATTATCTGTAAATTCTTTGTTAACTCAGTTTCATGATTTAGTTTCTTTATTGCTATTGTCTTTATTGGAAACTTTTTGGCAGTAAAAATATGAGGAAAGGAAATTAAAACTGTGGTTTTCATTTTTCACAGTATTTGACTTTTTTTGTACATGGACTAGTTATTTGGAAATAAAATATCTTAAAAAATGAACGTGGATAGAGTCTTACACTTACAGATTGTTTCTCATCTTCTATAAATATAATTGACTTTTTCTAACAAGAACATGTTTTTACCAAGTATGTGATCAATAAATCTTGAACATCTAACGAGATGTTCATGAACAAATTGCTCAGAACTCATAATTGAAAAAAATAAAAAATTGCTGAAGACAGGAGTTCTTCATTCCTACAATGAGGTAAGCACACACACGATTATCCCCCCCTGTCTGCAGCGAATGAATCACTAGAGGGACACGCCAAACCTGGCTCTCGCCCTATACATGTAGTTTTATCACATCTTTGATCTGAGAAAGTCGTTTCCTAGTTCGACTGATAACTTGTCAATGAAGAATCCATAGTATAATGATGGGGCCGAGACCTCACATTAGGATACCACGACTCCGGGGAACATAATAAAATTAATATTATGGTGTATTACTAATCCAATGGATTAGATTTCAGGAGGGATAAAGCATTATTCCTCTTAAAACATTTTTTGTAGAGAAGGTGTGTGTGTGCTAGAGAGAGAGAGAGAGAGAGAGAGAGAGAGAGAGAGAGCGGGAGAGAGAGGGTGAGAGAGAAAGAGAGAGAGAGAGAGAGAGAGAGAGAGAGAGAGAGATTGATTGATTGATGTTTATT
>RQTK01000369.1:54344-106531 GCA_003991915.1 Elysia chlorotica | reverse complement strand
AACAACAACAACAACAACAACAACAACAACAACAACAACAACAACAACAACAACAACATCAACAACAATAACAATAAAAAAGTGAAAAGAGCCACATAATAATAATTATTATTATCATATAAATAATAATAATAACAATAAAAAATAAAAATGATATTAATACAGAGGTATGTTTATTTAAACTGTGCTTTGATCTCAAATGAGCTACAGCTGTTCAAAGATGATAACAATTTAACAAAATTCCACAATTAGCCATAGAGCAGCAGGACTGAATGGGAACAGGGCGGTTACGCATGGACGCACACGTCCCTGGACCTGGCCTGGGGTATCAGTTATACCTGGCAGGGGCAAACTTTACAATTGCCTGTAAACAGCTGTGACAGCCAGAGTAATTTGAATAGTTTTGCTGTTGATTAAGCTCCATTGATATAGTATATGCCTGTTCATTGTTCTTTGTCTATATCGACATTTTGAATTTTTAAATGCTCATTATTCTTTGTCCTCTTATTGACATTTTGATTTGTAAGCTTTAGCAGTTGTAATCCTGTCAGGTGGTAAGGCATTCTCTTCCTTGGTTGGTGCAATATCTTTCTTCTGGGTAATTTTTCTATTATATATCTTCCACATCCCTCCTTTTTCTGATGATTCATATAACAGCTTTGTGATCATGATAAAGATTAAGCCCTTGTGGAAACATAACATACGTTTGGAAATCAAAACAATCATTGAATCATTGTGTACACGTTATCCTTTGAAGATATCCATTTTGAATTTCCAAAAATTGGCACATGTAAATGATTAAGTGTTTGAGAAAGCTGGACTATTTTTTAGACTGTGCCTTGAATCAATGGACATCATTTGGTCCACATTTTTTTCATCAGGAAATAATGTACATCTCCTTTAACAGTATAAGACACATTACACATTCCTGTGGTATGGTTCATATTGCGTCACCTGTTCAAACTCTTTTTTATAAAGTACACTTTCTTTTCCTTTTACATGTACAGTGGAAATCTCAAACACAAAATGAAGACTGATAATTTGAATTTTTCATACACCGAATTTAAAAGAGAATAGGTTATTTTGTTCTTTTTGTCTATATTAAGATCAGACTCATAAATCGAAGTTTTTCAGGTTTGAGGGGGGAGGGAGACAGACAGACAGAACATGGTTGATTGTTTTCTCACGTTCACTGGGAGCAACGAGGCTGTACTGTAGGCGGGTTCTAAAGTAACGTCTGACAATTTCTCCTGTTACCATCAAAAGCAGTCTAGTATATGACTCTTGCATCAGCCGGTCACAACTTTAAAAACCTACCGATTTCCGTGAAATAAATCAGCCCGATCGTGGGATCGAACCACGGATCTTCAGGCCTCTACCTGATAAAGATTAAGCCCTTGTGGAAACAACATGATTTTGGAAATGAAAACAATCATTGAATCAATGTGTACATGTTATCCTTTGAAGATATCCATTTTGAATTTCCAAAATAGGCACATGTAAATGATTAAGTGTTTGAGAAAGCTGGAATATTTTTAGACTGTGCCTTGAATCAATGGACATCATTTGGTCCACATTTTTTTTCATCAGGAAATAATGTACATCTCCTTTAGCAGTATAAGGCACATTACACATTCATATAGTATGGTTCATATTGCGTCACCTGTTCAAACTCTTCTTTATATAAAGTACTTTCTTTTCCTTTTACATGTACCGTGGAAACCTCAAACACAAATTGAAGTCTGATAATTCGAATTTTTCATACACCGAATTTGAAAGTGAATAGGTTGTTTTGTTCTTTTTGACCATATTAAGATCATACTCATAATTCGAAGTTTTTCAGGTTTGATTCTCTTAATTCAAAGCTCACACCACCAACAGGCATTACAAAAGTACTAGCTGTCAAGCAGAATTCTACACTTATTTCTGCCAAAGACATGGTTCAAAAAGAAATGGGGTTGGGAGAAGGTTGCTATATAAAGCAAGCAATAGGAAACTTATATAAATGCAGTTTTTCATGTATTAAGGTAATTAAATGTCTACTAATTTCAACACTTATGTGGTTCAGGCATGTTCTTTCTGTTATTCGAATCCTCTTAATTCAAAGTTTTAGATAAAAGCCAGAGCAATACGAATAATATGAGGTTTCCACTGGTGTATGTATTTTGTTTTCTTTATTTGTCAGTAATTATCTGTAAATTCTTCGTTAACTCAGTTTCATGATTTAGTTTCTTTATTACTATTGTCTTTAATGGAAACTCTTTGGTAGTAAAAATAGGTGGAAAGGAAATTAAAACTTGGGTTTTCATTTTTCACTGCATTTGACTTTTTTTTTTTTTTACACAAGGACTAGTTTTTTAGAAATAAAACATCTTAAAAAATGAACGTGGATAGAATCTTACATTTACAGATTGTCTCTCATCTTCTATAATTGACTTTTTCTAGCAAGAACATGTTTTTACCAAGTATGTGATCAATAAATCTTGATCTGAAGTTCATGAACAAATTGCTCAGAACTCAAAATCGAAAAAAATAAAAGAGTGCTGAAGAAAGGAGTTGTTCTTTCCAACAATGAGGTAAGCACACACACGATTTTCCCCCCTGTCTGCAGCGAATGAATCACTAGAGGGACACGCCAAACCTGGCTCTCGGCCTATACATGTAGTTTTATCACATCTTTGATCTGAGAAAGTCGTTTTCTAGTTCGACTGCTATCTTGTCAATGGTGAGGCCGAGACCTCAGTAGGATACCACAAATCCGGGGATCATAATAAAATTAATATTATGTTGTATTACTAATTCAACGAATTAGATTTCACGAGGGAGAAAGCATTATTCCCATTAAAATTTTTTTGGTAGAGATGATGTGAGGGAGGGAGAGAGATAGATAGATAGATAGATAGAGAGAGAGAGAGAGAGAGAGAGAGAGAGAGAGAGAGAGAGAGACAGAGACAGAGACAGAGACAGAGACAGACAGACAGACAGACAGGCAGGCAGACAGACAGACAACATGGTTGATTGTTTTCTCACGTCTACGGGGAGCAACGAGGCTGTACTGTGGGCGGGTTCTAAGACTAACGTCTAACAATTTCACCCCTTACCATACAGAGAAGTCTGGTATATGACTCTTGCATCAGCCGGTCACAACTTTAAAAACCTACCGAATTCCGCGAAATAAACCAGCTCGATCGTGTGAACTGTGATCGAACCACGGATCTTCAGCCCTCTACCACTTAAGTGAACGCCCTCTACTCTACCCCTGCCCCCCTTTAAAAAAATGGATCAAATTTGATCCTACAGAAAATGAATCTTAAATAATAAAAAACAAACAAACAAAACAAACGAAAGCATATATAACCATAGGAATCAAAATCTAAATCATAATTACCTCAAACTGTTGAAAAAAAATTTAAATGATTACTTTGTACATGTATAGGGCCGTACTACATAGTACATGTGTAAAAAAAAAAAACAGATTCAAGAAATAATAAACATGGATGATGGAGCCTAGTTTTGATCAAGCTTAGTACTGAGAACGTAGGAAAACACATGGGAATTGAGCAAAGCCCTGAAAATCTGTATACAACTATACATGTACATGTACTTGATTGGGAATAAATAGACGGGCCATCAATTGGGGCAGCACGAGGCACAGAACAGTGAGCCTAGAGAGTACTGCTGTGCTGTTGATGTAGTCAGAACCTAAGTAAAAGATGATTAAATAAACCACAGCAATTTACACTATTTGAAACAAAACTACATATTGAAGATTAAGAATAAGACGTAGATCACGATGAACGAAATCAGGACCCTCACTTTTGGTTCTCCGAAGCTGTGTAACGAGTGTGGGATGAGCTTTAGTTTTAAGCTGAGCAAGAGAAAAAAGAAATCTAACGACTGCTGCTGATAATATAGTGAGAGCAGAGAGATAACCGTGGCAATCCAAAGCTGAAATGTGACAAATTAACATAGAGGCAAACTGTGATCAGCTAGACATACTTTACTGAAACAGTGATACATACATGTATTAAGTCAGTTACTGGCAATGGGATCGAACCGGGACCTTCCGTATTATAATCCCAGCACTGTACCACGTTACCACCCAATCCAGATGATATATGTCTAAATTAAATCCCGAGCAGGAAAGATATTTATTTTTCTCTTTGCTTACCCTATTTCACCAAATTTCTGTTTTCTTCCGATGATAAGTCTACATCCTATATAAACCAATGTATGTAATTATGCTGTAGAGGAGAAAAAAAAAAAGAAAGCAACAGTTAAATAAAAAAAATTAGCGTGAGATCCCAGGTGTAAAAGCTGTGATGAAACAAATCAATAAATCTTCACAGTAATATAAAAATTATACAATAATTATATTTGAAGTCACCGGTAACAAAGATTTTAATATCCGCTCATATAGCAAGTTGGTAAATACTGTACTGGTGCGCCAGTCTGTGTACAAACAGCTAATATAACACCCAGGTACGAATCTACGGACAGCTGGTTAGCTAGCCGCTGTAAAGTAGCGTTTCCATCCAGTGAATTTTTGGCTACTTACTACCCGGGTGGAGACAATGCAGGAAAAAAGAAATAGGAGGACAAAAACAACATATGATGATAATATAGTTTAGAAAAGAGGAATGTATGCTCATAATACTGGGAACAGCAACAACAAAAACAACAACCAATAACCACTTCACCACCACCACCACCACCACCACCAAAAAATAAAAATAACAGAAGAAAAGAAGAAAAAAACAACAACCAACCAATAACAACAAACAGCAAAAGAACAACATTTAACATAAGAAATGTAGCACAAAAAGCAACAACAAAACATTAAAAAAAACAAGACCAAAAAAACAACCCAGCAACACCCAAAATACAAAAAAAAACCCCACAAAAAACATAAGAAATGTAGCACAAAAAGCAACAACAAAACAAACAAAAAAAAAAAACCTCAAAAACAAAAAAAAAAAAAAAAAAAAAAAAACGTAAAAAAAAAAAACCCAAACAAAATAACAGCAAAAAACAGTAACACCACCACCATCACCACCACCAGTAATAACAATAATAATAGAAGCAACAGTAGTAGTAGTAGTAGTAGTAGTAGTAGTAGTAGTAGTAGTAGTAGTAGTAGCAGCAGCAGCAGCAGCAGCAGCAGCAGCAGCAGCAGTAGTAGTAGTAGTAGTAGTAGTAGTAGTAGTAGTAGTAGTAGTAGTAGTAGTAGTAAATTATAATACCAGCAGATAACCGTGGTGATGATGGTAATACGCTTCCGCTTATGATGATGACGGTGATAATGATGATGGTGGTGGAGATTATATTGTGATGATGATGATGATGATGATGATGATGATGATGATGATGATGATGATGATGATGATGATGATGATGATGATGATGATGATGATGATGACGATGCGAATAAAAAAGAAGAAGATGACGGCAACTATTTTATAAAACAGCCCTGCAAATTGGTGCATGGAAAGAAATCGGTGCATGGTTTTATCACCTGTACGAATGTGCCTTATTTCTACATGCAATAGCGTTTTAGCTAAAGCGTATAGAGGGCTGACAATTTTGCCTCTCTCGTAAAATGGAAACAGGAACTTACAGTTCCACTGGTCACAGCGTTATTAGTCTTCAAAGGAAACTTTGCTCAAACAGTGTAAACAAATTTCAGTTTGATTAGTACCTTTATTAAATCCGTGAGTAGCAAGGGGTGGCTATATAAAGAGCGTTTGGAATCGTCTTAGGCCAGACCTGCCTTGGATTCACTCAGCCCATCCAGTTCTCTGGTCCAGACCATCAGTTCGTGGAAGGAACAAGCCAACTTTCTCCCGGTAAGAGGCTCATTGTTATAATTATGATAATGACATTAGCAAAGATGCTCATTGTTATAATTATGATAATGACATTAGTAAAGATGCTCATTGTTATAGTTCCAATAGGAACTTAGTAAAGATGCTCATTGTTATAGTTCTGATAGTGAGGTTAGCAAAGATGCTCATTGTTATAGTTCTGATAGTGAGTTTAGCAAAGATGCTCATTGTTATAGTTCTGATAGTGAAGTTAGCAAAGATGGTCATTGTTATAGTTCTGATAGTGAAGTTAGTAAAGATGGTCATTGTTATAGTTCTGATGGTTAACTTAGTAAAGATGCTCATTGTTATAGTTTTGATAGTAGAGTTAGCAAAAAATGCTCAAAATTTTGACAGGGAAGTTAGAAAAGATGCTCATTTTCAAAGTTCGGATAGATACTTTCACGCCTCTTAGATTATGTATTGTTGAAGTGAAATGATGATGTTACTAGTCCTGTGTATAATATGATAACGAGCTCCCCTCCGACCCAATTGGATTCTGGTACGCCCAGTTCACGACTAGTCCATCTGATAGCACACACCAGTTTCGACCGTTGATCTCCTCAGTGCTATTCCACGGACCCTTCGGTCTATGCGCCATTTGCCCTTCCCTCAAACGTTAATGGTAGAATAGTATTATCAAGATAGGTATTGATTGTGTCAATGCAACAGTTACAATTTGTATCCCATTATTTTGTATAAGGGGAGTAAATTTTTTTGTTGCATTTGTCGTATTGATTGAGTAAAGTTATATACTTTCATTCTTTATTTAGATTTATATGGGCACTGAAAGCAATACAGGCCTCTTAACACGATAATGTCAACCACCAGTTGAAGTCTTAACTAAGGAATGAAAAATGGTAGAAATATTGCTGTCCTAACGCACATAAAATATTGGTACCGGAGAAACATACTCTAACAAACTTGAAATGGAAAGAGGATAACAAAAGGAAAAAAAATCATAAAAAAAACAAAACAAAACAGGTTCCCACAATTGAACCAGTTGTAATGGAACCTATACCTCCGTGCTCTATCCGTAACTCCAAACAAACCTCCCTCTCACCTCAACCCCCTAAAAATACCAAAAAATCTTCTGATAGTGAAGTTAGCAAAGATGCTGAGTCATAGTTTTGATAGTAGAGTTAGCAAAAATGCTCAAAGTTCTGACAGGGAAGTTAGAAAAGATGCTCATTTTCAAAGTTCGGATAGATACTTTCACGCCTCTGAAATTATTTATTGTTGAAGTGAAATGATGACGTTACTAGTCCAGTGTATAATATGATAAACGAAAAAAAGAACTCCCCTCCGACACAATTGAATTCTGGTACGGCCAGTTCACGACTCGTCCAAATGAAAGAACAAACCAGTTTCGACCGTTGAGCTCCTCAGTGCTATTCCACGGACCCTTCAGTCTATGCGCCATTTGCCCTTCCCTCAAACGTTAATGGTAGAATAATGTAGCAGTATCAAGATAGGTATTGATTGTGTCAATGCAACAGCTTCAAAATACTTTTGAAATTGAAATATTATTAACTGAAAAAAAAGCAGTTACAATTTGTATCCCATTGATTTTGTATAAAGGAAGAAAAAATTGTTTATGCATTTGTCATATTGATTGAGTAACGTGATATACTTTCATTCTTTATTTAGATTTATATGGGCACTGAAAGCAATACAGGCCTCTTAACACGATAATGTCAACCAACAGTTGAAGTCTTAACTAAGGAATGAACAATGGTAGAAATATTTATTGCTAATATAACACTCTATTAAAAAATTACATATGCGTGGAGCAACCTTGCCATAATAACGCTTTCGCCTCGTCATTCCCCCCACAGATCATATCTCCCTGCGTTGATCCCAGTCCAGTAGCGAGCATGTCTCCCCTGAGCCTGGCGTGCTTCCTGGCTTTGGCCGGTCACGTGTTCATGGCGGCCATCCCCGAGAACCAGGTGGAGGTTTACTTCGTCATGGACCAGGCGGCCGTCACCAAGTACTTGACCCAGAGCGGCGGCGACGAGGCGGCGGCGAGGGCCATCATCGACCAGGACATTGACTACTTCATCTCCGAGATCAACAAGCTGTTCGAGAAGGTCACCGACCTCAGCATCGGCGTCATGAAGCGCGGCTTCCAGATTCTGGACACGGACATCCTGCAAGGCCCGGAGGTCGAGCGAGACGCCGGCCTGAAGACCTTCGACGAATGGAGGAAGGCACAAGGGCTCTTCGACAAGTACGCCTACGACGTGGCCGTGCTGTGGACCGGCTTTGAGCTGGTGCGCGATGGGAATCCGTCCACTGCGGGCTACGCCAATGTTGGCAAAGTGTGCGACTCCACCATGGCTTCCCTGATCGCTGAGTACGACCTGACCTACAACACGGTGGTGGTCACTGCCCACGAGATAGGCCACTGTCTGGGCTCTAGCCACGACTCGGACTCGCTGCGACGTGTGATGGGCGCAGAGGCGTACGCTGGCTCAGAGAACCGTTGGAGTTTTTCATCCGAGTCATCAGCCGAAATCAAGACGAATGTGGGATCGCTGTCAACCAACTGCCTGCTGGTGACCAGCCCTGAGTCCAAGTATGTTGACGCCGCGATTCCTAAAGACATCACGGATCCCGACCACATTTGCCAGCGAGCGGAAAACAACAAAGAATCGTACATGATCAAAAGCCAGACCTACTACGAGATGCAGCCACCGCACGGGGACTCTATATGTCGCGCCATCTTCTGCTACAACGGCGAGCCCGACTCGTCTGTGGCCGCGTACGCGTCTGACGGCATGGTCTGCGCCAAGAACAAGCGCTGCAAGGAAGGACTCTGCGTGGACAGCCCGGACGCCGAGAGCGGGGCGGTGCCCAGCGACGATTGCGTGTTCAGTGACCAGACCAGCATCGATATCGCCGGCTTCAAGGGGACCTGCACGGAACTCATCACATCGTTCGGCGCCAGAGTCTGCTACTACTACAGCAGCATGTGCTGCACAGCTTGCAGCGCCCACGCCACGGCGGACCCAGACTGCTTGTACGGCGACAAGTCTTCCAAGTGCGAGGGCAAGGAGCAGTGGCAGGTGTGTGGCGGCAGCGCCTCGACCTGCTGCGGGCTGTGCAAGGGCTACGCGGGCAAGCGCTCTGCGCCAGAGAACGGCACGCAACAGGTCCAGCCAGACCTCCCCCCGGAGAGCAACATGAAGAAAACAGAGATGCTCAAACCCATGGATGACTAGGGCGACAACTGGCCAGTCCAAGAGAACCACACTGAGCGAAATGATCTCATATATTGTAGCTCTGTAGTTTCAGGCTAAAATTTAAAAAAATGTCGTCTGTCGGAATTAAAAGTTAAGCTGCAATATTACCTTCGTTTTATTTTTATTTTCTCTTATCATTGTGTCATAATGTATGTCTTTAGATGTGCCTGTTTTGTCTGCGTTGAACAAACTGCATGGATTTAGTTTTATGCTTTGGTAGATCAGAGCTCAATAATCTCGCGTCAAAGGAGATGATGAAAAACATCCAAACAAACAAAACAAAAGAAAAAACAAAAAAAACCCTCCCCCCAAAACAACAACAACATCAACAACAACAACAAAACAATAAAAATGAGAAGAGCCACATAATATCAACTATAACTGTGCTTTGATCTCAAATGAGCTACAGCTGTTCAAAGATGATAACAATTTAACAAAATTCCACAATTAGCCACAGAGCAGCAGGACTGAATGGGAACAGGGCGGTACGCATGGACGCACACGTCCCTGGACCTGGCCTGGGGTATCAGTTATACCTGGCAGGGGCAAACTTTACAATTGCCTGTAAACAGCTGTGACAGCCAGAGTAATTTGAAAAGTTTTGCTGTTGATTAAGTTCCATTCATATAGTTTATGCCTGTTATTGTTCTTTGTCTATATGACATTTGAATTTTTAAATGCTCATTATTCTTTGTCCTCTTATTGACATTTTGATTTGTAAGCTCTAGCAGTTGTAATCCTGTCAGGTGGTAAGGCATTCTCTTCCTTGGTTGGTGTAATATCTTTCTTCTTTGTAATTTTTCTATATATATATATCTTCCACATCCATCCTTTTTCTGAGGATTCATATAACAGTTTTGTTGAAGATCATGATAAAGATTAAGCCCTTGTGGAAACAACATGATTTTGGAAATGAAAACAATCATTGAATCAATGTGTACATGTTATCCTTTGAAGATATCCATTTTGAATTTCCAAAATAGGCACATGTAAATGATTAAGTGTTTGAGAAAGCTGGAATATTTTTAGACTGTGCCTTGAATAAATGGACATCATTTGGTCCACATTTTTTCTCATCAGGAAATAATGTACATCTCCTTTAGCAATATAAGGCACATTACACATTCATATAGTATGGTTCATATTGCGTCACCTGTTCAAACTCTTCTTTATATAAAGTACTTTCTTTTCCTTTTACATGTACCGTGGAAACCTCAAACACAAATTGAAGTCTGATAATTCGAATTTTTCATACACCGAATTTGAAAGTGAATAGGTTGTTTTGTTCTTTTTGACCATATTAAGATCATACTCATAATTCGAAGTTTTTCAGGTTTGATTCTCTTAATTCAAAGCTCACACCACCAACAGGCATTACAAAAGTACTAGCTGTCAAGCAGAATTCTACACTTATTTCTGCCAAAGACATGGTTCAAAAAGAAATGGGGTTGGGAGAAGGTTGCTATATAAAGCAATAATAATAATAATAATAATAATAATAATAATAATAATAATAATAATAATAATATTAATAATAATAATAATAATGATAATGATAATGGCATTTATATTGCGCATACCCATAGAAAAAGTAATGCTCTATGCGCCAATAAAGTTGTATAAAAGATATTGTAGTGCAACACACAAACCAATAAAATTCATCATCTTAGAAGACGTGAGGATAAAATGTGCTAGAGATGAATCTAAAATGTAACCAAAAAGATTTTAAAACTATGCTTATGACAATGATAAAAATACAAAATGTATTTTTTTTACAATGCAATGCGAGAAAAAGGTTAAAATAAAAATTAAGCTTACAGTATTTTTTTTTTACACACTAAAACCATATGCTTTTAAAAATAAATAACGTTCCAATTGCCTTTTAAAACTATTTTTTGTGTGTGTGTCTCGAAGTTTCTTCGGAAGATAATTCCATTATGGTTGGACCATAGCAATAAAAAGCTGTCACCAAAAGATTTTACGTTGCTCTTTGGTATACTTAACGTCGTTTGGCGACCGTTACGCTCATCTCGGCTGTACACATTCAACGTTTCTTTCATATTATACTCTGGTGAAAAACGATGTAGATATTTATCGCACAAAGCTGCACATTTGAAATAAATAGTTTGTGCTATAGGTAGCCAGTGCATTTCCTTCAGGAGCCGCACTGGTAGACTTTGTTATAAAAGATAAGGCGGGCTGAATTATTTTGTAATACAAATACCTGCAGCCGTGAAATGTCTTTGCTCGAAACTCCTGCGAGCATAGTATTAAAATAGTGAAGTCGCGACAAGACAAGGGAATTTATCAAGGTTACACAAAGGGTAAAAAAATGTCTAACACTTGCGGCTTTTTTTTAAGCTGTACATAAGAATTTTTGCAGAGAGAACTACTGACAAATGTCCTGGAAAGATTTCTGTCAATAGTGACACGGTGATTTTTTTACCTTTTCGACTGTATCAACAGTGATGATGTTAATTTGTAGAGAAACAGGTGAAAGTTTATTTACAACATTCTTATTGCCTGATCTGGTAAATTCTGTCTTTTCATCATTGAATTACAATTTGTTTGTTAGATCCATAACTTGGCTTCTGCAATGAAGTGCTGCAAACTAACTGCAGTTTTACTCACTTCCCAGAGAAATACAGACATGTGCAATTGAGTATCGCCAGCATTCAATGAATTTCCTAATCACTTTAGGAGAGGTTGTGTATAAAGAGTTAACAATACTGGGTGAAGAACTGAGCCCTGAGGGACACCGAAATTAACAGAGCTTTCATCGGATCGAAGCTTATCAACGTTGACAGGATGAATTCTATTTGCTACATAAGAAGAAAACCACTTGAGGATTGTACCCTTTATACCGAAAGAAGTTTCTAAACATTTAATAAGAATATCGTGATATTGTAACAAAAAAAAAACAGCCGAAAGATATAGCAATGCCAAAAGATCAATTTTTCCTTCATCCGCACCCTTTAAAGGATCATTACAAATACGCAGAAAAGCGGTTTCAGTGCTATGATGTTTTTTGATAAGCCGACCGGAATTTTTCATTCAAATGGTTACACTTTAGGTGCTTCACGAACTATTTCAAAGCAAGGATCTCAAGTACTTTAGAAAAAAAGGAAGGTTGGATACTGACCTGTAATTGTTTATGTCATTACAATTTAGCCCGGTTTTTTTTTAGCAAAGGTCTCACAATAGCCTCTTTGGAAGTACCAGGACAGTGCCCGATTGAAGAGAAGAATGCAGAGGGACTGTATCAAAGGGGAGAGAAATAATATACACATCTCTCAGAAGGGTTGAGGGCACAGGATCTAACTCGCAGGGTTTAACTAAGCACATTATTAGGATAGCTTTCAGTTCCTTTTCTGAAACCATTTTTACACTAGATAAATGTTCACCTACAAAAGGGGGACTTTGAACGTTTCAATAGATGTATCAAAACTATATTTTATCTTATTTATTTTTGAGATGAAGAAATTGAGAAAGGATGGCAGAAGCTGGTCTTTCGGAGTTGTTGGAAAAATAGAAGTTTTCTGTTCTCGATCCAAGCAGTTCGTCAAAAATACGAAAAAGTTCTTTACACGAATTAGCGGAAAATGAGTTACTTTAAAAGCCTTTGCGTTTCGCATAGCTGACAAGAATAGACTGGAATAAACTGCGCCGTTCAACATTACTCGCGGCTTTGTGGAACTTATTGCCTAGTGAGCAATCTAAAGCCTTAAGCAGAGCTCATGCGAAATTATAATCCTATCAAAAGAATGTGTATTATCAATACAAATATTTACTCCCAAAAAACAAACAAACAAACATACAAAACAAAACAAACAAAAAACCCCCAAGAAAACACATAGATAAAAAAAAAAGAAACGAGAATACAAAAAAGGCAAAAGAGCAAGACATTGTTTATGAATTAACCCCCCCCCCCAACTAAAAAAAATTAAGAGTAGAATTCTTCAAAAGCGCGGCCAATGTCTCCGAAAAAAAGTGTCGAAGTAACTGAAGTAAAGAATGATGACAATAGTAACAGTAGTAGTAGTAGTAGTAGTAGTAGTAGTAGTAGTAGTAGTAGTAGTAGTAGTAGTAGTAGTAGTAGTAGTAGTAGTAGTAGTAGTAGTAGTAGTAGTAGTAGTAGTAGTAGTAGTAGTAGTAGTAGTAGTAGTAGTAGTAGTGGTATAATAACAGTAATTACGACAACGAGAGAAGTACAGCGATAATGATATTGCTTTTTTCACAACTGCGTTTATCAATACTGTCATACATATTTATTATACGAATTCATTATCGCGATTATCACCATTATCTTCTCTATTTCAATGAAACATTTTAAAAGATTAATGCAGTTAACAGCACACAAAAAGCACAGCTTCTCCAAACTTGTGAACCGTTTCGTAATGATATCCACCCCTCTTATTGATTTGAATTGGTTCACTCTCACACAGGTGCGAAGTAACGAGCACCCTTCTTAGACACTGATGACAACACAGATATTAAACACACAATAGCAACTTTATTACCTAACACGGCTGTATTTGTTTCAAATCAATCAATAAAGGCCACCCTCGAGTAGCTTGATTAGGCTGAGAGCGGACCTAACTAGCTCCCCATTCTGATTTCTATCGTTTATTTTCTACATCGATTAACGGGCGTAAAGAATAGTAAAACACAGCTGCTTGAGTTTTATAGACAACAAAGATCGGGAGATCGAACTTGTGCAGACTGCATCCACATCATATTGTTCTCCGCGCTGTGATAGTTAGACAAGGCTAGCGTATATGTCCGATGAATGTGCTTAGGGCCGGTGACAGAAATCTCCTAGTCTGAACCAACTACTGAGGGATACGTACTTTAACATGCTGGCGCCTTTTTGGCGCTCTATTCGTACATTGATGTGATTGTGTGTGTATGTGTGTGTGCAGAGGGCCAAGACTTACAGATATAGGCTGGACACAGAAAATACAGGGCAGAGTTTGAAGGTGATATTTCATCTCAATTATTCTGACTTCTACGATCTAAGTAGTGTGACTTTGAATTAGTACAATAGTTAAAGTGATTATGCAGAATGAAAATCATAATATTTTGTTTAAGATATAACTACACTCATCTATCGCTAAGACATACTTAGGCAGTTTAAATGATTATGCTATTGAAATATGATGGAGATTCATTGACTTTGATAATAGCAAGAGTGCCATAGACTTCAGTTTTTAATTAAAATTAATAAAGCGCACAGTTGCGGCGTATACAATTTCAAATAAAATCCAAGAACTTTGTGCAAGTTCGCTAGATATTGGTATCACTGCTGTACTTCACAATTTGTTTGACAGAAAAATAAAATACGAGGTGTTGACCACTTTTGATAAAGAGCACACTGCGTTGTTTTATTTTACCACTATTGACAAGAAAGAAATTGGATATTCTTCTACAATCGACAAAAAGATATTGGGTTGTGAACCATCATTGAAAAAACATTGGGATCTTTATTTTAAACCCTTACTGTGCTGACGTGCCGTAAAACCCCCCAAAGAAAACCACCAATAACAAGGCCAAGAGACACCCTAGAGCGATCTGTAGAAAACGATGCGGGCCAAGAAAGTCTCCATCGCGCTGGACGGGCTGAGCGGCGAGCGGAGCATGCGCAGCTGGATCTCCCAGACCATCAAGGTGCGGGTTCGAGGACCCCGGTGGCTGGTGACCGCCTCGCTGCTCGCGCTGCTCCTGCTCACAGTCTACCACTGGCACTCCCTGCACAGCCACGGCGCCCACTCCGACTCGGTGGACACCCGCGCCAGGCACCGGGCAACACCGGTCGGGGATTCCCTGAACACGCGCCTGGACCTGCTCAGCCAGGCCGCCATGTTTAGAGCGGAGCGCACGCGCGGTCGTACTGAGGAGGTACAGGCATCCGGTTTTGACCGAGGTGATGCTGGGATACAATCTGCATGGGACGACAGAAGTCAGAGCGATGGCAGAGACGATGCTGAAAGTGATGACAGGAGAAACGATGTCGAACCAGGTTAGATTGGGTATACACTGTGTGTGATTTTTTGCCTGGATGATTGTTAGACTAATTTGATTCTACTAAATTTTGAGGAATTTTACTGACAAATAGCAAGTGCCATCCAGCGTTTGAGATAACTTGAGTCCAACGATCGCGTGACTTGAACACACTACATCTCAATTTCTAAAAATTTCAAAGTGTTTCAACCTCAAGTCATTCATACTTTTTAAACCTAAGTCTAAGTTTTACTAATCTTTTATTGCCGCTGCCCTCTGCCGGGTCAGTCCTTTCTCTATCAAAAATATAAATTATACGAAAACCATTGTGCACTTTTCTGAGACAATAAATTATTCACTGCACCTAGCGCTGGACATCCATGCTATAAGATTTCTCTGTTACAATGAACTGAGACTAAAGTTGGTTTTAGATTCTCATTGCCTAAACTAAAATTTCAAAACTACAGCTATATTTCCAAACCTTTACCCAGCCCATTCTGATATTTCCCTATTGTCTAAATTGACAGCTCAAACTTCCACTAATATCCCCCGTTCTCTATCCAGCTCCAGCCGTTCCCGAGATCAAAGTGGTCAAAATGACGCCTGCGCAGAGAGCATCTCTTGACGCCATCATGGACGACATGTCCGCCACCAAGCGGAACTTGATGTACTCGGTGTTCGAGCGCTACGTCCTGCCGGGATCGCCCGAGGTGCTCCAGTGGAAGTCCAAAGGTCATGACCGCCAGGACAGGCCGGGTTACTTCCGGCCGGGTAACTGGGACTGGACCATGACCAAGGTCGGAGAGTATGACCCGGACCTGTTCTCGCCCCCGCCTGGCGAGCTTCCCAAACAGAGATTCCCACAGGTACAAGCGCCGTCTAGTTCATCCCCAGTCTTAGCCTAGGGTAGAGTAGACAGGAGAAAATAGATTTACAACCTAACAATGGTATCTAAAACATGATAAGTGTGGCGTCTACATCTCCGTCCTCTTTGTACTTACAACCTTTAGGCTTCGAAAACGAGAGGGTAGACCGAGTCATAGAACTGAACACAGTGGACACATTTGAGATCAACAAGTAAACTGTTTTTTTTAAATTGAATTTTAGCAAAGTTAAGACACAAAAATCTAGGGAGTATATTTTCAGCCCACTTGGCCTACACAGCAACACTACAAACTGATCTAACTGGGCCTCATTGTTTAATTACATAGCTCTTTTTAAACCCTAAAGCAAATTTTATATACTTTGGCGACTTTGGCTTCTTTTTTTTTAGATTATATACTATTACATGCATCTATATTCTATATTCATTTTCCATTATATTCTATTAGGCAGCTGTTTCAACGTGTCCTCTGCTTATAGAGAAAAAACACATACCAATACATACCCTCTAATATAAGCCCTTATCTCCCCATGTTGCCTCTCTCTACACTCCCCCCCTTATTTCGTTGACACCGAACAAGTAAGGTTGTTGCAGTAAGAAGTATTTAGTTACTGTATGTTTTAGTTAGTTTACAATATATGAGCTTCGCAATTATTAAAAAAATATTTAATGAAATTAGATATACATATATAATCCGATACAAATACGATGTTGCTGACAGATTGATTAATAGCGTTTTCAAAGATATACTTTATGTAGTAGAAGTTAATATTTATTATTATAAGTAATATGATAAAGATCGAATTAAAAAGAATGCAGGCTATCATTATAAAAGCAAAAAGTATACAAAACAACAACAACAGCAGCAGCAAGATCAACAACAACAACAACGCCAGCAACAACAACAACAGCAACAACAACAACAACAACAACAACAATGACAACAATGACAACAAGATCAATGATTCCCCACATAACAAAAACAACAAACTTATAAAAGCAAACAAAAAGCAGATAGACCCATATAACCTCCAAACCCCCCAACACACAGATAGGTCTATAAAGAGTGTATTGATTTATTTCTAAAATCAATTTTTTTATAGTAATGTGCACAGCAATTTTATATTTACCGATTCCCGATGTTTAAGCTGAGACTGAATTAACTAGATAAGTGTTAGCTAAAAAAATGTCCATAGAACTGCTACTGATTTCTTTTGTCTAGCAGGTTGTAAACTGTTATCATGTCCAGACACGAACTATTTAAAAGGTAAACAAAATGTAAGGATTGAACTTTAACACACATCTTGGTTTAGATAGTTATCTGCGCAACAAAAACATCGACGGAACACACAAGACTAAACCTAGCGCCCGAGTTACATCAGCTGCCCCCCCCCCCCCTCCCCCTTACATATGATGACATTGACGTCTTGATTTCTTTAAATATACCAGAACAAGATAAGATAAGATAAGCTTTTACTATCCCATTGGGAATTGTGCCTTGTTCGTACATACCACAACATGAACACAAACGTGAAAAAAATAAAATTAAGTTAAACATTTTATGTACACATGTAACATGGCTACAGTTGTGCTTTGTTCGACACACATAATTATACTATATAAAAACAGGTACGAATCTACAAACACACACGTGCAAAAAAAAAAAATGCCACAATTAACAAAGGAAAAAAAACACCCAACAAGAAACAAAAACAACAAAACACAATAACACGACAAACAAAAAGAAACCCAAAATAACAACCCATTAACATGCTTAAACAAAAAAAAAATCCAAAAACATGCACACTAGTAGGGAAGATCTATATAAATATGATTACGATATTTAAGTGAAATCAATACCTAGCTACTCATATCTCTTGAAAGCTAGCGCCTAAATCGCTCAGTAGGTCTCCAATAAAAAAAGAACACTCCCTCCTCCAAGTAAAAAAGCACATCAAAACACCACACACATACACATATACAACCATCGACAAATGAGTAGCCAATGTAAGAGAAACCAAACCCCATTGACGTCTCTCCGTCTCCCCCTCCCAACTCCCTTGCGTCTTTCCGTGTCTCACTCTCCCCCCCTTCTATGTCTCTTCGTGTCTTCTCCCTTACATCTCTCTGACAAAATTTGTTTCTTTCCCCCACACACTCACGTCTCTCTGTATCTTTCATCCTCAACTTCACGGCTTTCCATAGATTAGAAAAATTTAGGAGAAGATTAAAAAAACCCACGATCTAAAAGTCATAAAAAATATACACGGTTAAGACAAAACGTTGCTCTCTTTCCATGACAACCAGCGTAAAACGATTGATATTTCCCCATCCATACAAAAAAGTTCGACGCGCATGAGGAAAATACCTACGATTTTCTGTTTCATCAAATTACAAAACTGAAGTTCCAAAACGGAAACTCGCCGCCATATTGAACTAAAAAAACAGATTTTTTCGGAATACAAATGGCTGCTCTCTGTACGTTTCCGGAGGACTGTTTGTGCTTCTGCGAAATTCATATCCTGTGCATCTCATCGTCTCTTTGTCCCCACCACCTCACGTATCTCCGTCTCTTCCCTTCTCCCCCTTACGTATCTCCGTATCTTTCCCCCGCACCCTCACGTATCTCCGTCTCACCTCACGTATCTCCGTCTCTTCCTTCCACCACCTCACGTATCTCCGTCTCTTTCCCCCCACCACCTCACGTATCTCCGTCTCTTCCCTTCTCCCCCTTACGTATCTCCATATCTTTCCCCCACACCCTCACGTATCTCCGTATCTTTCCCCCACACCCTCACGTATCTACGTCTGTTTTCCCCACTCCTCACTCTTTGTTTGTTTCTCTCTCCACACACTCACGTCTGTCTGCCCTCCCAACCCCCCACTCTATCCCCAAATCCGGCCTGCCCGCCCCACCAGCTGACCTTGGAGAAGAGTCCCGCCTACGTGATGGTGCCTCAGGCCGCCAAGGAGGTCTACGCCATGGACAAGCACGTCAAGCTCCTGATGGTGGTCAAGGACCCCGTGGTCACTCTCATGTCCGCCTTCTCCAGGCAGGTCTCGGTACGTGGAAGTGTGGGTTCACTCTCATCATAGGGCGTGAGGAAAAGTCGTACCAAGCGTTAAAAATAATTAATATTCTATGACATAAAAAGAAATTATGAATCTCTTCTTTAAAAGTGTAACTATGTATTCCTCCTTTGATAGTGTATGAATTTCCCCTTGAAATTGTATGTATAATTATGAATCTCTTGTTTAAAAAGTGTAACTATGCATTCCTACTTTGAAAGTGTATGAATTTCCCCTTGAAATTGTATGTATTCCTCCTGTTTATTGTATGTACTCCTCCTTTGAAATTGCATGCGTTCCTTCTTTGAAATTATATGTATTTCTTGAATACACATTTCGAAAAAGTGGGATACCTAAACAGAAATCCATCGACATACAGAAAAGGGTACAAAACACAACGTAAGAGTAGTGCGGGGACGTAGGAAGTTTCCTGGGCGAAATTGTGCTATCCATGCTAATTAGGAACGGTCTTTTCAGCGGATGCCGTCGCTGTCTAGCCTCAGTATTTTACAAGTCCGAGAGGGGTTGGAAAAGGGGCGTGAATTCAGCGAGGGCTTTGTGGTGAAGCTTTTTTTGTTAAATATGGGGTCTAGACGCTGGCAAATAATACTGACGTTGCAGAACTAGAACTAGGCATTCAAGAGGTTCCTTATCGTTGTTTTCTTAGTTTTCCTGGTCACCTTCTTCAAAAGCAATCCTTAAGATAGTTAGAAATAATGATGATGATCATGATAACCCTAACATAGGCCTTCATGTTGATTATGGTATAATTAAAAAAAACAATTATATAGTAAGAGGAAACATTAAAACTACTTGAAAAAAATATGAGAGCTTTATCTGCCTAGAGAAACATTAAACACAACCCATCCCCTCACCCCCACCCCACATTTAGCAATAGAAGTAACACATGTAAAGTTCCTCAATAGTCTTCATGACGTTAATCCCCTCCAGGCGAGTGGCCCCATCCGTTACACGTTCCTCAAGGAGGAGAACGGAACCCGGACCGTCAACGGTGCGCTTTACTCAGTCGCCAGGGGACTCTACTCTGTGCATCTCAAACACTGGCTTCGGTACTTTCCCCTCTCTCAGGTGAGTTGTCTCTGTGACAGTTTTTGTATAGGTCCGAACTTCTCTAGTTGTGTATCGAAAACTAAAAAAGAAGCGGCAATATACAATATGGTGTGCTTTTAATAGAACTCTGTGGAAGCTACAAATAGGTTACGTGTTTTGAAGATTGGGAGAAAAAAAAATTAAAAACAACAACAACAAACAAACACACACACACAAACAAAAAAACCCCCAAACAAACCACAAAACAAATAAACAAAAATCCCCCACACAACTACAACAAAAAACAAAAAAGAAAGTAGCTGTCCCACATTCCTTAAAACTGAAATATTGAAATGACTTTTACTCTTAACTGCAGCAAGTATAAAAAATGTGTGGCCATCTACAACCCTATAACCAGGAGCACCATAACGTGTTCACGTATTATATCATCTAAAATTCCTATTATTGACTTTATTTATAACCAGATTTTTCTGATCATTAATGAATGCCCACTTATATTTTTAGTGGTCGGGAGTTAACTCAAAGAAAAGACACTTAAAAAAAATTAGCAACGAACAATTTGACAATCACTGAGTTTTCTTGTTTTTGTATTGAGAATTGAGTTTGGTATTGAACAAGACTTTATGCTTTTTTATACTAAGGTTTAAAGAAAGAAGGTACTGCCTTAAGCATACCGGTCTACAAATGAACAATCGATCCCATGAAACCTCTCGCTATTTCCCACTCTCTGGTTATACTGACATTCAAAGTCAGCACTCCAGAGACCATATTGTGGACGGATCCCAAAACTAACGCCTAACAACTTTATGTTCCGTCTGGACTCCTCTCTCAGACGGTCACATTATCTTGACACCGATCCAATCTCTTGGAGACAAAAACATTTTTGAACGGATCATGGGATCGAAGGTCATGTCTATCATCGATCCTCTCTGTGGGTCAGCTACATGAGAAAAAAATTGGAGAACAGTAGGTGTCCCTCAATATGCATTCATAGACCTTACAAAAGCTTTTAACCTTGTTAGCAGAAAAGGACTTTTCCGACTACTTCAGCAGATAGATTGTTCCCCCCAGAACCCGCAGCTACTTAGCATCATTGCCTCCTTCCACAACGATATGAAAAGCACAATCAGCTACGATGAGGAACTCTCAGAACCCTTCACAAAGCAGAGTGGTGTAAAACAGGGCTGCAACCTGGCTCAAACAATGTATAGAATTTTCATTTCACTTATGCAGGACTATAAATAAAAAGATTATCCAAACGATAAAAAATCCAAAAAAACAAAAGAAAAAATAGCAGACTATTTATACATGCAAGACTGAGAGCCAAAACAAAGAATAAAAAAGACCAGATAAGAGAAAAAATGTTAGAAAATGATGCAGCAGTGAGCACACAAACAAAAAAAAAAATGCAACGAATGAAGGACAACATATCTCATGCCTGCAAACAGTTCGGACTGACCATCAGCATCAAGAAGACAAACCTGATGGGTCTGAACAATCCTTCCTCACCTGCCATCACCATTGACAATGAGGTGCTGGAAAACACCAATGAATGTACCTATCTGGGATCCACCATTACCAGCAACATGTCTCTTAACGCCGAAATCGACAGATGCAAATACTTCCCAACTGAACAGAAAATATCACTTTAGGTTTGTGATGGAATTCGGTATAATCTTAACAAACTTCCCACGTGAATAGAAAGTAACGCTTAAGTTTATGTGGTGACTCGGTATAACCTTAACAAACTTCCTACCTGAACAGAGAGTAATATTCTAGCTTATGTGGTGATACACGTGTATTCAGTAATGCCTTAACAAACTTCCCACTTAAACAGTTTAAGCTATTAGCACAATCGCCCATGGGCCGGGGAGAGGGGGGTTGGGGGTTGGGTTGGTTTAAGGTCAAACAGCAGCACTATATAGGCTATATTGTGGACGGGCCCCAAGACGGACGTCTGACAATTTTTATGTGCTGCCACACACGAGACAGGGCGGGGATACCATGACTCCTGTCTCAGCCGGTCACATTATACTGACACCGACCCAACCAGTAGGGAACGCTACAGCCAGGATTCGAACTCGGTTTTCTGTTCAGTTGGGAAGTATTTCTTAAGGATATACTGAATCTATACCCAAACTGAAGCGGTACTTTCTGTTCAGGTGGGAAGGTTTTCTTAAAGGTTATACTGAATCTAAACCCAAACCGTTACTTTCTGTTCAGGTGGGAAGGTTTTCTTAAGGTTATACAGCCGCCCCATGCAAAGCCTTGTTTTTCCTCTCTGGTCCACCAGCTGCACATCCTGGACGGCGGCGCCCTCGTGAAGGACCCGATAGGCCAGACCCAGGCCGTGGAGCGCTTCCTGCAGGTCCCGCCCAGGCTCACCGAGGACAACTTCTTCTTCAACCAGACCAAGGGCTTCTACTGCCTGAAGCCGTTCACCATGCGCGAGCCCAAGTGCCTGGGCAAGAACAAGGGCCGCCCGCACGTCACCCTCCCCCCAGACGTGAAGAAGCTGCTCTACGACTTCTACAGGCCCTACAACCAAGAGTTATTCCGCTTGATTGGGAAATCCTTTGACTGGGAGCCGAAAGACAAGGTCTAGCGTTTTGTGCTGGCGTCTCAATTTGGTGTCACTGTCAGTGCTACCTGCACGGGATGTGGGTTTATTTTTCTTTTTTTGGGTGCTGATTAGGTTAAAGAAGACTCAATGTTGTTTTGTCATTGAGTTCTAAATTATCTTGGACGTGAAATAGAGATAGAAGAGTCGAGAGAGAAAGAGAGAGAGAGAGAGAGAGAGAGAAGAAGAGAGAGAGAGAGAGAGAGAGAGAGAGAGAGAGAGAGAGAGAGAGAGAGAGAGAGAGAGAGAGAGAGAGAGAGAGAGAGAGAGAGAGAGAAACAGACAGACAGGCAGACAGACAGAGAGCGCGAGCAGGGGAATAGAGAGGAAAAAAGGGAGAGAGAGAAAGAAAGAGAAATAGACAGCAAGAGAAACGGACACACACGATGATGAAAAATAAAAAGAGAAGGTAAATTAGGGTTTATATTTTAAGGACTTGAGTTATATGGATGGTGAGTGAGAGATACAGAAAGAAAGAGATGTGTTAATAGAAAGAAAAAGTATTTAAAGCAAGATTGTCAATAGTATAAATAGCGTTTGATATTATGTATCTCAGCAATGGCCTCTTTTACACGGCATTACAAGGTAAGTTAAAATCGATCTACCTAAACTAGTCATTCGAAAATAGGATAGATATGCCAGAAATGTCAGTGGTCTTAATTTGAATTTTCGTTTAAACAGAATACATTTTAAGGCATTATAACAGAAAATAAAAAGTTTGTATCAGAGATTGTGTGGCTTGCTCAAGGCTCTTCTATTTGTTCAAGACATCACTTCAGTACCTCGCAATCTATATTAACACAGATGTATATAAAGAGTATCAAACCCCTAGTCATGTTACTCTATTCTAGTCAAGGCGCCCACTACAAATTGCAGCCACATACCATTATGACTGTTAATTAAACCATGCCTGTGATTGGCTCAAACTGTCAGTTCAGCCTGCGAGGGGCTGCTATCTGAAGTGGACGCGCCGCCTTATGGTAAAAAGTCACCAGATTGGCGTCTTTCGGAATAACCCCACATCACTTCAAGAGAACCACAACCACTGATTAACTAACAAAAAGCTGAAGAGTCTATGACCAGAACAGCCAACACTATGCTACATTGAAGTCGAGGAACAGGAAATTCTTTGCTGACATCGAGATATAATATCATAACATAGGCTTCGACTTAAGGTTACCCACTGAATGACTTGATTTCAAAACTGGATCTACTCCTTCGCCTACTAAAGATCTAATTAAACGAAACAAACAACTCTTTGATATTCAAAGAAGAATTCGAGACTAACTCGTAGAATTCATGCTCATGATAATTTTTACAATGTATTTATAAAGTTGTTAAAATCTTCTTATTCATTTTTAGTAAAGCGTATTGCAATTAATATAGCGAAAAGAAAAAAAAAATCAAATAATTTTCTTCGTTTTCTTACTGTTTTGTTCTGTATCGAAACTGACTAGTATTAATTTTATTTAAGCTCCTACACGTTATGGAATGGAAGAACACTCTTATCGTAGAATGCCATGGTCATTAGATGTCAGTGTTAGAACGCTTCGGGCAATTTCATTCTACTGTTATTTTAAATAAGTCCTTTAATTTAGTTTTACTTAGATTGTATCACAGTCGCGTCAATAAAATGAAAAAGAAGTTAACCAAATATTTTTGTTTATTTAATACTTTGTATTTTTTCTATAGAGAGAGAGAGAGAGAGATAGAAGGGAGAGAGAGAGAGAGGTAGAGAGAGAGAGAGAGAGAGAGAGAGAGAGAGAGAGAGAGAGAGAGAGAGAGAGAGAGAGAGAGAGAGAGAGAGACAGACAGACAGACAGACAGACAAAGAGCGCGAGTAGGGAAATAAAAAGGAAAGAGAGTGAAAGAGAAATAGACAGCAAAAGAAACGGACACAAACGATGATGAAAAATAAAAAGAGAAGGTGAATTAGGGTTTATAATTATAAGGAATTGAGTTATATGGATGGTCAGTGAGAGATATAGAAAGAGAAAGTATTTAAAGCAAGATTGTCAATAGTATAACTAGCGTTTAATATTATGTATCTCAGCAATGGCCTCTTTTACACGGCATTACAAGGTAAATTAAACTAGATCTACCTAAACTAGTCATTCGAAAATAGGATAGATATGCCAGAAATGTCAGTGGTCTTAATTTGAATTTTCGTTTAAACAGAATACATTTTAAGGCATTATAACAGAAAATAAAAAGTTTGTATCAGAGATTGTGTGGCTTGCTCAAGGCTCTTCTATTTGTTCAAGACATCACTTCAGTACCTCGCAATCTATGTTAAGAAAGAGTATCAAACCCCTAGTCATGTTATTCTTTTCTAGTCAAGGCGCCCAGTACAAATTGCAGCCACATACCAGAATGACTGTTAAACCATGCCTGTGATTGGCTCAAACTGTCAGTTCAGCCTGCGAGGGGCTGCTATCTGAAGTGGACGCACCGCCGGGGAAAAAAGTCACCCGATTGGCGCCTTTCTGAACAACCCCACATCGCTTCAAGAGAACCACAACCACTGATTAACTAACGAAAAGCTATTATTATTATTATTATTATTATTATCGTTAGTTAATAGCATAAATATAAAACAACAACTAAATTCTATAATTAAATCGAATTAAAGAAAGGTTTTGAACCGCCCACACAGAGATAGAGCCATTTCTAATGTCAAGTTAGAATTTGATATAATTAAATCAAAGGTATCAATCAACCATGTTGAATTTCTGGTTTGATACAAGTACACCAGTCCCCCCTCGTTTCTTATTTGATTTTATACTTCGGCAGATCAGGCTGGTTACGCAAGCCAATAGACGCCACAGATCTCAATCACACACACCTAGCGATGCTTGGAATAAAACAAACATTCTATAAAAACAAAGAAGCCAGTCTCCGTAGCTGAAAATAATCAAACTGGATTTTTCGATAATTAATTTTTCATTGATCGCCTTACGCCGTGTGAAACAAGGCTAACAATATCTGCCTTGGCGGGAAAAAACAAACTGATCGCTCCGAGTCTAAATGGATGGCTTAGAGTTTTTAACGGATTGGTTGCAGTGTAAAAACAAGAACATATTTGTATTTGTTTTCATAAGCTTTATTTCAAACTGTTTATTCTATCTCTTTTTTTTTAACAGCTCAGATACTGCACCTCCGTATGCTTTTGCCCGATTGTAGTTAAGGTATGCCTAACGCACATTTTCAGTTTCTTTCTTTTGTACTCACTCTCGATTACTTTTTTACTCACACACACTCTCTCTCTATCTATCCTCTCCCTTCTTTCTCTACCACTTTTGTTACACCAATACATGTACAATACGCCGAAATTATTAGAACGTGTCTAACCCACTTCCCCAGAGTCTCACCGTAACAACCGTTTTCTGCAGAAATACCCCCCCCCCCTTTTTTTTTCTCTTACACACACACACACACAGACACACCTGACACTTTGGCCATTGTTAACGCTGGCAACCCGGCGCCAAAAAGCGTATGTATACGATTTTTCTGAGATAACTTGACAAAACTGAACACTTTGATAGCTGGCTGGGGATGGCGGGTCAGTTTATTCTTTATTCACCATCCCTGCCCTTCCCCTCCTTCCCCACTGATCACCCCTCTCTCCAAACGCTCACCGACAAGGCCCGACCCTCCATCATCCCCCACCCCCCAAATCAGTGAGCAGCGCCTGCCCTCGCCCAGAGACATCGATCTCGCTCTAAACTCGGGGCCTGGACTGACAGAGATGGAGCGTCTGCCGCTCATTGTCTTTGAAATGTGTCCTTTGCTCCTTCGGGCGTAGTCCATTAGTACCCAACGAAACCAAGTAGAAATAGGAGTAATATCAAACACCCCTCACCCCCCCCCCCCCTCACACACTCACACACAAACCGAACAACCAACCAACCAAAAACAACCTCCAGTAAATATAGGTGGACGTATGGAAGTAGAACATTGGCTCTTGCCGTGCCGTAGGGCTTGGCGCTTGAAAATTATAAAAAAAATCTCTGAATTACTGTTACATGCCTTGGGTTTCCCGCACAGCCCCAGCCGCTAACAGGGGTACAGGCGAATTGCACGGCATCTTGAGTTGGGGCATAGGTGACTAGTAATAGTAAGTTTAAGAATAAAAAGGGTTACGCTCATCGTGAGTTTAAAAATAAGGATTACGCCTGATCGTAACTTTAAAAACACGAAGGCTTAAACCAAATTGTTAGCTACCGGGACCTTATACTTACGTCCCACAGAGTGTAAGCCGAGCCTGCCTATTATTCATTTGTACAATCTGCATTTTATTTCAACTTTACGGAGATATCTAGTTGAAAACCAATTTCTAAATATGCATCAGATAAATACAGCACATGGAAAGCTTCGCGTTGGCTAAAAATGTTCCATTAATTGTTTCATTCGGATCGTAAAAATTCATTTCTATTTGAGATTACAATCTTAATACACAATACCAGGTTGTTGTTATCCAAGATGTTATCAAAGAAATGAATTTCTACCCTGAGGGGGTTGGTCTCCCTCTTTTTTATTTCCTATATTTTCGAATAGTTAAAAACCTTCCTTAGCCAAGGGCATCTTCAAAAAGAATAACCATGAACCCAACAAACCAACTCCAACCAATCTCAAAGTTCACCCATTAAAGTAAATCAATAAAGATTTTGCAGTGATTGCCGAAAGTCTTTATTAGCCATTAAAAAACAACAACAAAAAAAAAAACGCTTTATAAAGAATAACTAGCGCAAACGAGCTTCGATCGATTCTCGGAATGGAAACTGCCGAAATATACGACCTCTAGTACGGGGACTTGCGTCTGCAAGTTATACTTGTGGGTCTGCAAAAATGAATCTCGATCGGCTGTACCTTTATATAGTAGTATACCATATATTCCCATATTTGTTATAGCCTTGGTGTAACTTTCACTTACGTATGATTATACAGTACAATTTTTTAAATGTTACACACGCATTTCCTAGAATACGATTCAGTTTGAACCATACCCGTAGTGCGCTCCTCAAACAAAAAATAATTTGTTCCTGAACAAAAGGAGTAAATATAATTACTGAAAAAATAGATATAAAAACTTTGATGAGATTTAGAGATGGTGAGACTCTTTTATAAGTGTTTAAAGAAATAGGGTTCCCATAGGTTTTAACTGCTAAATACAGCTATGATTTAGTCTAAAAACAAAAATGCATATAATCAAGTAGTCTCCGTATCACCGTCCGTTATGAATCATCAACTTGACTGTACCCTGGGGTCGAACATTGACTTCCGACGCTAAAGGTCTGGATTCGAGCACTAGCGGTTGCGCTCCCTCCTGGTTGGGTCGGTATCAGTTTAATGTCACTGGCTAACACAGATGGTTTCCACGCCCTGTCTTGTGTGTGGCAGCACATAAAAATTGTCAGACTTCAATCTTGGGACGCGTCCACAATATAGCTTATATAGTGCTGATGTTGGACTTTAAACCAACTCAACAACTCAACTCAGCATTGCCTGGCGACGACTATCAATATACATGTTTTTTGTTTCGCCTTTACATGTAACAAGCAACAGCTGCTGTTACCCTATAGCCAGCATCTAGGGTAAACACTAGGAAAGGGCCCTAAGTACAAAGGCGACGTAAATTTAGACACCTTACTCAGGCAAAACAAGTGAAGTCAAGTTTTTTTCGGGCGTCTAAATCTACGTTTCCTTTGTACTTCGCGTGCCTACCTAGTTTTTACACCTTGACTATTGATCTGCTGCTCCAGGAAGTACCACGGCACACGTCACACATACTAATATGCTTCTATTACGGTAATGCCTACCCATCCACTCTTAAAAGTATAATGATACTAGATAGCCAACAGGTTTAGAAAATGCGTACACTACGTTTTTTTCACGTAGGTTGGCAGATCTACAATTGGCAAGGACATTATTAGTAGATACCGGATACAGTATCGCGTCTAGGTTACAATCACACTTACAGATAGACCTAGATTCTGAGAACAGTTGCAGCAGTTCGTATCAATCTCCCGTACAGATCCATCACACCGAAAGAGCTTCGTTGATTGCACGGGACTGGGAGCGAGAAACGCAGTGTGAAGTAATGCAACCAGCACGGTGCTCGATTCACACCGATAGACACTCCAGTTGAAGGTTTTCCAGACCCTGCAATGGTTTCACAGCATCATTCTAGGTACTCAAACATTAACTTTCGTTCAAAAACCCATTAAGACGTTTAACATATTCTTGCTGTGAATAAATTGTATTGGAAAAGCTAAAATTTGAAAGATATTGCCCCCATGAACAATAAAACTTATTAAAAACTCATTAAAGTATGAGTCGGGCCTAGGAGTAAAACGTATTTGCTAAAGCCCCCTCCATTTTTTTGAAATGGATAAAATATCTACTTTTCAAGAAGGTTCATGGTCTATTTTATTTGCTTCAAATTAAGTCTAAAAAGTAAACATCTTTTCGATATAACTATTTTATGGCCATTATTTAAACCCCAACACACTCTAAACTTGTTACTGAAAACCAGGCAATTTTTTTGCTCATTAATGATGTCGGTAAGTGTGAGTAACAACCTTAACCATTGGGTTTTTATCTACTTATCATTAAAATTGGGTTATAACATGATACACGTCGAAAGAATTCCGTAATTAAAATGTTAACTATACCTGGTACATTTTTCCCTTGAACCAAATCAATTTAAAGCAACTATAAATATATGCTCACATCTATTTTTGTGTTGTTTACGGTTACCTACTAAAGTAACGTAACATAGTAATGAAAAATATTACGAACGTTCGACCATCAGCTTGCGTTCTACTCGTGTGTCGTTTGTTTTTATTTGAAAGAAACTGAGAGAGAACAGACTCCTCTGGTGGAGGACTAGAACAGTCTATACATACACTTCTACTGTTATTAAGTTAAAGTTAAAACAACGATAGTTAGTTACGACCTCAACCCGCACACGTAGTTAGATGATCCCGGATTCAATGCCAATCCCTCTGGGTTGTCAGTTCGGCGCTAAACCGAATTGGCCCTCTGCCCCACCTCACGCAAACACTTAGAATTATCCTGTCTTCATTTTGATGGGGGAATAAATCTTGCTTTGATGAATTACCCATTTGTTTCCAATCATACATTTAAATATAATAATAATAATAATAATAATAATAATAATAATAATAATAATAACAACAATAGTTAATAAAAAAAAAATAATAATTAAAAAACGACAGAATAATAATAATAACAATAATAATAATAATAATAATAATAGTACATGGCTTTTATATAGCGCAACACCCAAGACAATGCCTGGCTCAGTGCGCTTTACAAAGTGTTTAAAATGACAACGAACGTACCTTTAATATATAAATATCATTATCGTAGTTATTACAAAAATACAGATCATAAAGATCATCATTAAAAATAACGAACAATAATTAAATCGTAGCAACTATTTCTTTAAAATAACAGAGAGTAAAATTACAATAACAATACACAAAATAAAAATATCAAATGTGTATGCTCAAATTAGTGCCTAAAACATAGTGTAGATATAAGAGCCAAATCATACATTAAAGGGAAATTATGCGTTAAAAAGATGTGTTTTTAGTTGTTTTTTTTCAAATGCGTTAATGGATCACGCCTCGCGCAATCCTTGTGGTAAAGCATAGCACAGTATCCGAATGATTTTTCGCCCACTGTCTTGGGTCAGTTGCAGATCTTAACTGTCCTTTTGGAACATAAGCTTTAACTAAGTCTTGGAGGTATTAATATGTTACGTACGTTTTTCTTCATCATCCTTTCTCGTACTTCTTCTCAGTCTGAACATTATGGCTCTCTTTCTCGGAATCTATCCCATGATCCCCCCATTTCTCTCTCTATCTCTCAATCTTCTCTCTCTCTCTCTCTCTCTCTCTCTCTCTCTTATTCTCTATCTACTTATCTGTCTGCCTGTCTGTCTGCATGCTTGAGTGCCATCCTGCCTGTCTCTCCGTCTATCTATCTATCTATCTATCTATCTATCTATCTATCTATCTATCTATCTATCTATCTATCTATCTATCTATCTATCTATCTATCTATCTATCTATCTATCTATCTATCTATCTATCTATCTATCTATCTATCTATCTATCTATCTATCTATCCATCTATCTATCTATCTATCTATCTATCTTCATGCCTGTCTATCAGTTATGTCTGTCTATCAATCTATCAGCCTGTTTGACTGCCAGTCTGTCTGTGTCTGCCTCTCTGGTCTGGCAGACCTAATTAGTGTGAACAAGCTGGTACTAGACTAATCGACCTTGTTCGCACCCTGTGAAGCGGCAACATCAACAGAGATCACAGTCTGTCACACAATCCTGACTCGCTAGGCTGGCCGCTTGGAGCAAGCCAATACAATTATTGATTGCTGATACAGTGGCTGGATTCGACTTCGAAGGGGAAAAAAGTTAAAACTGTAATTATAGTTAGAAAAAAACATGAACTAGATAACAAAGACAATGGCAAACAAAAAGTAAAATTTTCACAAGAAATAGTGGCAACAAAGCTTATACGATGAAGGAGCCGTGAATGAAAAAACAACAACTTCGTGACTTTATTTGATCAAATATGATATAAATAACTACATTGTACTTATAGCATTTTTAAAGAATCAAAATTAAAACAAACAAAAAATTGAAGAAAGTCAAAATTGAACGCAGTAACAACAACAACAACAACAGCAACAACAGCAACAACAAGCCCAAACAAACACAAACCGTTCTCCCCTGAGACAACACGTATTGGGACAGGCGTTAGAGGTTTTAACAAGTCCTCAGGCCAGTGTGAAATTATCGCGACAAACCAGCAACTCTCACTGCAAACCTTTAGCGCAGTGACAGAATGCCAAAGAGCTCGAAACCAATCTAGTAAACCTAGAACAAGAGTCTCCCGCACTTTTTACAACGGTGCGTTCCAAAAACTACTCCATGTTGTGGTATGACCTAAAACCCGCCACTTATTGCACTGTATTTGGGTTGTCTGCCCTTGTCTCAGCGCCGACCCCTCGCGCCTGATTGGTCCACACCAGTCATGCAGTTCGGCACCCTCTGAATGGCTCGCTCCGTGCAGCCCTAGCACTGCTGTTGTTTGGAGCCGACAATAAACCCCAGCAAGAGCGGGCTTGTCCATGCAAACTGTGCGGGATGCATTAGGGTATTAACTCCTGTCTCAGTGCTAGCGCCGAGGGCGTTGAAAAACAAAGAGATAAAACAACGTGAGGAGTGGAGCATAAAAAATTCAGCTTCAGAGAGCGTTACCTTTAGGGATTTCATGGTTCCTTCAGGAGACTTTATTTATTTTAGCAGGTATGAAATGTGCATAGTTGAATAGGGAAATTTGTATTGAAGACAATTTCCAAGAAATTATTTAAATAGCTGTGTTATAAATTATAATTATTATGGTTGTAACTTTTTTTAGACTGTCGGTGGCTGCGGTATAAGAGTCTCTAACGAACAACCCGTCTGTTAATTTCTTATAGGTTCGAATGCGACACGGCCTGTCAATCTTCACCTTCAGATTTCTGACGCGCTGAGTAGCCAGATGAATCTACAAAGACTTGTGCCTCTTTGGTGGAATGCGTGTTCTCTTTATAAGTCAGAAGCGCTTCGAAGATTCCACAGAGCTACGAGACTTTTACCAAAACCATTACAAAACATGACTGTCGTACAATAAAAAGTTGTACTTGGACCTGACTCAAATATGTGCATAAGATGACCCAACCCATTATCCATTTCTTCCAGACAGTACTCATGACGATCAATGTTTTCTCGCCAATGAGATAGAAGATAATGTATACCTTGTCTATACGTAGCAAATCTGATTTTCCTTTCTTTAAAAAGGACATCTCAATCTTCATTTCATGTTTTTCAGGAGCTCTAGGAAGTTGCAGTAGTAGATCTATGAGATGGTACAAGCAATACTTACCACCCACAAAGCTGGAGCTGATCACTGAACATACGCATGCTACGATATGCTGTGTTGACATGACGCACCTTTTCTCAGAAATCTAAATTCGGCGCACTGCTTGCCTTAGTCGATCCAACACTTTACAAGAACAGGTACCATTTTTGACTATCCCAAAGGCCAATGTCCAACAAAATGACATCCATTGCGAACACACTAGTCATTAGAAAAAAGCGTCACACAATCACATATTCTGTAAAAATGAGCATTAATTGACGTCAGCGATATGGAGGAGGTATCGTTTCACCCACCGCATAGATGTCACCTTGCACCTTTAGAGTACCACCTCTTGAGGCCTCTGAATTACCATCTGGGAGGCATGCATATGACGAAAGAGACGGGGCGGAATTTTATCACGTTGGCGGAAAGGCACCTATCGCCATATAAACTATATTATTATTAAGGATAAGCTAGGATACTGGTGAATCTCGAGTTCCATTTTAGTCAAGTCGAAATTGAACTTTTCATTTTATGGTCAGTTTTAACTTCAAGTTGGGACACCCGTCGTATATTTTCCAATGTTTTCTGAAGATACCTAGCCAATCATCGTCCTTTTACCACTTTACACTTTAAATAAATAAAAAGTCCATGACAGAGCTGCTAATCCAACCAGACAATAAATGAACACTTAGCCAAATAAAAAGATACGCTTGTAGCGTTTACTTGATAAAGCGCGTCTGATTCATGTCAATTTGTTGAATATAATTCACGTAGATTCGTACATACTTCATTGTCAACATTAACAAAATAAAGAATACTAGAAATCAGTTTTAGAAACGCAATGATTTAACTTTGTTAATAAACACCCTGTCTGAGGGTTAAGAATACTATGCAAGAAAGTTTATATCTAAATCAACTCTTGACAATATATCTATATCTTTAATCGATCTAAACAACAGCAAAATAACAGCGTTCACTGCGGCACGGTGTTTCAACGCAATGAAAAGTATAAACAGTCTCTCTCTCTCTCTCTCTCTCTCTCTCTCTCTCTCTCTCACTCCCCCCCCCCCCCCCCCACAACAATCACTCTATACCTACTGCTCTATCGCGCTCTGCTCTTATATACGCAAGACACAGATATAAAAATCACTAGGTCTTTTACCTAATTCAAGAATATTCGAAAAACAGCAGCAGCAATAACAACAACAACAACAACAACAACAACAACAACAACAACAACAACAACAACAACAACAACAATCAGACTCTATTTCACATATTCATTAACATTAATCACCCCCTCTAGCTCTCTTAAAAGCTCAGACTAAGACCGACTAAGAGCATATTAATTTCTCCGACTTTCGAGAATCTAAATCCGTCGCCGCAAACAGTGATTTGGTGAACACTGCTCACTGCCTGTCTGCATCGCAGCATAACCAATGTCACAACGCTTTCTTGGCCTTAGATTGGCAGCTTTACCACTGACTATCAATACAAATTAAAAAAATAATTGAAAAAAATATTCACTTTCAGAACCACGATTCAAAAAGTGTTCTTACGATTCACCCTTTAAAAAATAATATAAAAATAACATAATCTGTTTCTAAAAATGAAATGACATAACAATAAATCTTGGCAGTTCGATTCAAGCAAAAAACTTAATTAAGTTCATTTAATTAAACTCAACCACCGTTCACTTGGTGTTCAAGTTTACAACCAATCACTGCGTCGATCTGCACTTTTACAGCTCTAACACTCCAATCCCTCCAGGTGATTTGAGAGATAGGATCTGTCTTAAAATACATCCTTCGGAATCAGATGGAACAAAACAAACCGCTCTGCAGTCAGCGTCTTGGGTGTCTGCACTTTATTGCCCTATGTACGCCCGGTTTTAGTTTTTCCCAGGCGCCGACTCTTTGTCACTCTCTTCTGATCTTAACTTTTTTTTCAAACTTTTGTTAGCATTTTAGTTGAACTAGTGTTGTATGACTGAAACCAACGAATCAATTAATCGGTCAATGAAAGATACATACGTAAAATTATACACCCACGTTCATAACTTATTAACACTACATCAAATAAATGAACCAATCAATTAATAAGTAAATAAGCAAAAGAATAAAATATTACATAAAAATGGAAAAACAATTAAATAAACGGAAATAAAACCAGCTTTATATCAAGTATATTCAGTGCCCACTGTTTTTACTCTTGATCCTCATTCTTCTAACAAAACAAAGCAGGAAGACCAGAATGAAGCCTCTGTAACTACGTTGTCTCAAAGTATTCCTGGAATAGACTTCATCACTCTCTTTGTTCAACATCTCCTAAGTTGGCTGATAGCATCCTATAAGGCGAATGGCGCTTCACCCCACACTTTGACCAAAGACTGCCAAGCATTTTTCTAGTCAAACGCCTTATATGTCTTAAAATGCAGCGTTCACTTCTTTCTCTCTTAAACGTCGATTTTAGATTTCTCAGCCTGATGAATTTTTAGTTCATTAGCGAATCTTTAGTTTTCTTTTTCGGAGAATCACAGAAGCATACATAACCATTCGCTAACGTTCAACACTTAGATCTACTGCTCGCCAGTAAACCCAGACCACTAACCGATCAATCTAAAGGGACGCACAGGAAAAGTTTATAAAACACAGTTTTCTTTAAAAATCAAATTAAGATTCTTTCTAAAACATACTTATACCCAAAGAGCAGTAAAATGAAACTACACACATACGTTATAGGTACTATCTAGTATTAAACATTAGGGCCCGCAAGTACAACGTCTCGATAGCTCATTACTCATCGTAAGCCTTCTAATTCTCATATTCTTACGACGAGTCGAAAGCTATTACGACGTTGTACTTACAGATTTATGTCATTAACTGGCGCTGCAAGCTTGCCAGTTCACTTTTTTTATTTTAGTTTTGGTCATTCAAAGACTTACACCACCTAGCCCTTGACTTAGGTGGATTAAGTCGCTCTTCTAGTCACCTCAGCGACCTGTGTCTGTTTCATGAGAACTGTGACACTTGCCATCATGCAGGTTGTATTTTCATCTCTGTCCCTTCATTTTCTCAACTTTTCAGTCTAGGAATTTGTTTCATCAGGCTTATTCCTAGACCTCCTTTTTCTCTCAGTCTCGCCTCTTTTCTGTCCATCTGTGTGTAGTTGTGTCTCTTTCTTTCTCTCTCTCTCTCTCTCTCTCTCTCTCTCTCTCTCTCTCTCTCCTTATTATAGTGTCTGGCCAGCCCCTGTCTTCCTAAGTAATTCGAATCTCGTTGTATTTATTTCATTTTATCTGTTATGTACTTTTTCCTGCCTCCCTTTCCGTGTCTGTCTTTCTTTCTGTTTGTCTGCCTGTTTGTCTGACTGTCTGCCATTTTAGGGAAGACTAGAGGAGTGGTTACCAAGTGTTTGCTAGGAAAAATATTTGTAGGAAGCTCTTGAAAAATTGAAAACACCTTGTTTTTAACAGACTATACAAAAGTAAAACAGTGTAAGGAATCTAAAATAATTATGTGATTCTATATCTTAGTTTATAAAAAAAGGTTTACAATTCACTCTTCGCTGGAGCTAAATCAATTATCGATTAAAGTCAAACATCATTTTATTCGCTATTTATTCTATGACTTCACTACCTATGCCAGTTAAACAAAAACTAATAATTATACTAGTTATTGGCATTATGGGTAAACACATGGTCGATGAAGGATAATAAATACACCATTTACTGGCACTTAAGGTAAACAAAGGGTCGATGAAGGATAAACTTAAACTGCACTACAAACGAAGCTTAGAAAGTTAAGAGCCGGTGATGATCCGACCAATTAAAAAAAATTAATGACGGTCGTAGCCTTGGGCATTCCTAGAACTTTTAGAAATGGGGCTAAGGACCTTAACACACGCGTCGCACCATCGACACCGGATGATAGACGCGCCTAAGTTCCGACTGTAAGTAAGAACGTACGTTTATACCGTCTCGTTCCCCAACAACGTAAATAATTGAAGGCCTGACCTCTGCTGACGTCCTGTAAAAGGCCAGAGGGGAATAATCGCCTTCAAATACAATTATTACCCAACGATGGCCAACTGTTTCGTGATTGGCTTGGTACTCAATTCTGTATTTCAGAGCTCTGTTTCTGGGTACAGCTATTTATAAGTATGTTGGTTTACCTTCTAAAACCTCGAGTTTCTTTCTGCTTGTGCTTTAAAAATAACTTTTTGTTATTTCTCTCCTTTTCTCCCTTTCATTTCAACCAGTATTGTAGAATACATTGAATATCTATTATAAAAGAAACCAAGAAACCGGCGAGCGAGAGATAGAGAGAGAAAGAGAGAGAACAAGAAAGAGAGAGAGAGAGAAAGAGATTGACAGACAGAGCAAAAAATGTGGACGCAGACGGAGAAAAACAGAGGGATGAGGAAGAGAGAAGAAATAGAGATTGCCAGGAGGAGGAAGAAGGAGTACAGAAGAGATTGAAAGACAAAAAATAGAAAGAAAGAGGGAAAGAGAGAGAGAGAGACTTAGAGATAGATAGGTAGATAAATAGAGAAAGACAGAAAGAGAGAGCGAAAGAAAGAAAGAAAAAATAGAGAGAGAGAGAGAGAGAGGGAGAGAGAGAGAGAGAGAGAGAGAGAGAGAGAAAGAGAGATGATCGACAAAGCGCACTCTTCAAACAAAGACTTAAATCTAAAGCGCACAGTGAGTAGAGAGAGCATTGCAAACAGAGATGGCCTGTGAAGATGTATCGGGTATAACCTGTTTGTGAAGATGTATCGGGTATAACCTGTTTTTGTGTCTTCCTCGCTCGACATACTGAACAAGGGAAGATGTGACGTGAGATCAAACCCAACCGAGAGCTCCAGCAGAGAACCCAAGAGGTTTTAATCATTAGATCAAATAGTAACTGATCTCACAAACATGCCCTGAAAAAGAAATTCTACAAAGGAGGACAATTTGATTTCTTTCATTCTAAAAAAAGGCTATGTGGAGATTACTGCAAAACATGAAACCTTTTTGGAGTAATCTAAGGAAAATCAATGAAGCAATAGAAAACAGAAGAAAGAAAGCCCATGAAATGTTTTATAGAGGGCCGTCTGTATGAGAGAATCAACTTGAGACCTGTTTGCTACTTTACCACGTTAGAAATGAGGAGGTCAGAAAGCTTTGTCACTTTCTTCCTCTGTCCGAAATCTTTTTCATATATATTCCCTTTAGATTTGTTTGAACAATTAGTGGTTTATAAAGCTAACAAGCTATGAAACACCTTTACACAAGCTATAAAACACCTTTACAACAACAAAGCAAAAGGAAAAAACAAAGTAACGACAAGCAGACAAAAACAAAACAAAACAAAAATGCCAAGTCTCGTTATTTACCGTTTACCTTTAAAAACACCACACCTTACATGACGCCATGAGAAGAAGAACAAACCAAAAAGGCAAGGAAACCTTTTTATTAAGCGTATATATTTATTATATATTTCAATCTCAGTTTATTGCAAGTGTCCGACCTAATGAATATTGCAAGGGAAATGTCAACCTCGAACCCCAAAACTCGAGTCAGCGATGGACCCCCCGAGCTGACAGGTCAGTGAAAATTATGGAGGCGCGACTCTGACACATCAATGTTCTTTTGGCAGAGGGGATATATATAGTAAAGATTTGAGCTGTTCCTTTTTAATGTTTGGCTTTTCCTAGGATTAAAGACATTCTATTCAATCTCCTGCCTTCGAATCTCAAAATTGTCTTTGGATCTATTTGAACAAGTGAAATAAATGATTATATTGTGTCCTGTATAAACATGACACTAGAATTTATTGATAGAATTTGACTCATAGGCTAAGAACTGTAAAATGAAAATGCTTGTGCTCACTCATCAAATTTATAATTTTACAGATTTAAAAAGATGAAGCCGAAATAAAAATGATTGTGTGAGTTGACAGTGTTGGTAAAAATCGTCGAAAAGGACATTTATCCCGTTTGAGCAATCAACAACAAAACACTTAACAGTTGGAAACACTAGTAATATTGTATGTATTATTTCAAAAAATAAATATTTCAATGCTTCCTGTTTTTCTCTACTGTTTCATACTCTGATACAGTGATAGCACATAGAATCTATAAGAAATATTAGCAGCACAATTTCATCCAGGGTCCGTCTTAAGCATCGCTGTGTCCAATTTGAGGGCCTTTCTTTGTTGTTTTTAGATCTAGAGAAACGTATCACAGCAACTAAGTTTGTTTTTACTTGTTTACTTGTCCTATGGAACAGCATCCTTGCACAACGGGCAACCCCATACGTGCTCCGCTCCCCTCTGCAACACGCAACGAAGTGTGTCCAAACTGACAGTTCCCGTCAAGACTTGGTTGTGTACTCTGCGATCTTTCCCAACGAGCTGTCTTCCACGTCCCTCTCCTTTCCTGACCCCCAATTCAATCATCCTCTTGATGGCTTGCTGGTCCTCTGCCGCTGTGTCCTCTGCATTCCTCAAGTGCTCAGAGAGAGCCTTTAGCACTTCCTGCTTATCCAATCTGAGGGTGCCTTTCACCTTGGCATTCCCGGCCAGCTTGTCTGCTCTCTGTTTCAATTTAGGGAAATAGTTAAGTCATTTGTTCAGTAATTCTCAAGTATTTGTATGAAGTCGCAATTTCCACATTTTCATTTGCTATGTAAAGTAGGCCTAAAAGAATTTTTTTTTGTCTTTAAAATCAATTATGGTGTTTTGGTCGCTAAAACAATTAGCGGTAGTAAATAGCTCAACAGAATTTCGATAAAGAATTTCGTCTTCGTTTGATTTATGAATCCACGAGGGCAAGTTCGGCAACACATATGATGTTTTCAGTCTTAAAAATAATTAAAATACATGTTGAAAAATACCCGAAATTTTCCGGAAATTTTTTTGCAACCTATTACTATATGGATACGGCTACGTTCTTAATTAAGTTTCGTTTCTGATAAACATCAATAATTATAATGACTGACTGGTTTCATTGCTAAACAGACAATTTCCCAAAATGAATTGTTTGTATTATAATGCGTTCTGTGTGGAGCATTTCACTTGCTTGTCTATATATAAAGTACATTTCTTTCTTCTCTACAACGACACCCTTGGTATCGCTTCTATTTCTAACGATGAATTCCAGCAGGCAGATCTCTAGAATAGTAAACGCTACGCATTGGGTGGCATGCGCGGACAGAAAAACAGACATGTGAATAGTCAAGCAGTGTTTCCAGGCTTTTGTCTGCAGGATCACAACTGAAAAACTGACAAGCGATATGAGACGGATGGCCAGAAGATTTCGCTTAAAATAGTTTAATTTCCAAAGCTTAGGCTTAACGGGTACTTTTCTCATAGAAAGTTAAGATGATGTGAAAGTAAAAGTAATCTTTGATTGACTTTACGTTCGCTAGATATCTTTAAAATTCCATAAAGACACATATAGAAATTGGAAGTGTCAGTCTAAAGCTCTAATCCTTCGACCTACCCCTGTCTCTGTGTGGCCGCACCCCCAATTGTCAGATGTTTCTCTTGGAACCCTTCCGCGATATCCTGGTATCCGATGATGGACAGGCAAACGACAAATGAAACCAGAGTAAACAGGGGAACACAGCACGAAGCTGACCCAGGCAAAGGGCGAGTCGCAGATATAAGCAAACTTTTTTTTTGGCTGTTAAGAAAGAGAGACGGAGAGAGAGGGACAGATAGAGAGGTAGGTAGAGAGAGAGGGAGAGAGAGATGAGAGAGAGAGAGAGAGAGAGAGAGAGAGAGAGAGACAGAAAGAGAGAGAGAGAGAAAGAGAGAGAGAGAGAGAGAGAGAGTTCTCTCTCTCTCTCTCTCTCTCCCTCTGTCCCTCTGTCCCTCTCTCTAGGATGTCCAGTTCTTACAGGGTAAATTTGTATTTGATTGAGCAGTGGGTGAAATTGGCAACTTTTTTCTTCATGCAATTCAAAATATACAGCAACCCAATTTCTTTTTATCATTTAACCGAATAATTCATAAGATTGTTTTCTTTTCTGACGAACGTATATATATTCTTCGCTTTTTGTTAGATGTTTCCAGCCAACAAATAATAGAGAAAGTGGTCATATTTTATTGGCTCTTTCATAGAATAGACAGGACAGGTTGTTTCCGATATAAAACTGTTTCAATTTAGGGAAATAGTTAAGTCATTTGTTCAGTAATTCTCAAGTATTTGTATGAAGTCGCAATTTCCACATTTTCATTTGCTATGTAAAGCTGCCTCACACGAGACAGGGCGGGGATACCTGGAATCCTGTCTAAGCCGGTCACATTATGAACATATACTTTTCTTGACAATCTGATACTTAATCTCAATTTGAATATCGCATTTTTTAATTTAACTTTCATTATTTTTTTTTTTTTTTTTTTTTTTTGTTTTTTTTTTTTTTTTTTTTTTTTTTTTTTTTTTTTTTTTTTTTTTTTTTTTTTTTTTTTTTTTTTTTTTGGGGGGGGGGTCTTGTTGTTTTTCAATATTTTCTTTGCTTTTCCTGACGTTAACATGCAACAGAACGTACACTTTAAATTAACCGAAACAGGGACACGAGTTCGAGGAATATAGTGCTAGAGGATCAGTTTGATCTGCATGCTTAAATAATCAGTCATTTAAGAGTCAAACTGGAAGCACACACACAAAATATTTTTGACTTCCAGTTGGCAGCTTTGGAAGACAGTGTGACAAATAAAAGTCATGTCAATGTTTTTGCTGTGCAAAGTTATGCCTCGAGTTTCTTGAATAAAAGAGGGGGGGGGGGGAGAGTTTGGCAAGGAGACAAACCTTGAAGATCACTGGCTGTTGGGTTTGTTTCAATGTCAAGTTTACAGGGGCAGATGTCAGGTGACCGACGTAAACAACGATTCTCAATCTGAGGGTTATGTCCTTCTCTTCATTCAAATGTAAATACAGTTGGGTCAGGGTGACACTTTGTCAGAGCTTTTTAAAACAACCACGATAGAATATTGTTAAACTGCCCTGACTTTGCCAAATAGAGAATTAACATAGTGTTCTCTGTCTCTGTCTCTCCCTCCATTTCTTTCTCTCTCTCTACCTAACTCTCTATCTCTCTTTCGCTCTTTCTCTCTCTCTTCTCTCTCTCTTCTCTTCTCTCTCTCTCTCTTCTCTCTCTCTCTCTCTCTCTCTCTCTCTCTCTCTCTCTCTCTCTACATACAATTATCAGATGTTAGTCGTGGGCCCCGCCTACAATAAAGCCTTTATAGTGTTGGCGTTGGACGGTAAGCAACCAACTCAAATCTATTTAACTTTCTCTCTCTCTTTGTCTCTCTCTCTCTCTCTCTCTTTCTCTCTTTCTCTCTCTTTATCTTCCCTCCCTCTGTCTATTTCTCCTTTCCTCTCCCTCTCTCTATCTCCCCCTACTGCCCCATGCCCTCCTCCCTTTGGAGCGACACAAGCCCGATAATCCTGACTGGCCCTGTCACTCTGATTCCGGCTCTCCTTGCACGGTTCCGCGCTCGCTCTAGGGTTATAAGTACAAACAGAAAGAAGATTTAGACCTCTGACTTTGGCATCTGCATACAAAGTAAGCAGGGCGCCTAAATCTTCTTACTTTTTTTTATACTTGCTATCCTTAACATGTCAGACTGAGAATCCATTTAGAGGGCAGATAAGGACAGAATTATAGATGCCTACCATAAATACAAACCCCAAACTGATGCAATACAGGGTTTTGTGATCCACCCGGCGATCACTGATGACATAATTAGGTCTCTTAAATATGGGCTTTATGATGCAATAGTTTTCTGATCGTTCATTGGCTCTGCAAATCTAGGATATTACTATTCGTTGACGCCGGTGCAGCCTCCATTTCCTGTGGTGTTGGTTTTCGCTAGAAACCCCGCCAGCGCAAGACCACCTAAACATTTTGCTTAGTAGCGTCTGTTCGCCTCCGTTTAACTTATATGGAATATGCTCCTTTTTGTGTCCGATCGCGGATTACTGTCATCAGACTGAGTGCGACCATGCTCATGAAACATTATTTCACTAAATGATATAATACTACATATGTGACCATTGTTGCAAAGTGTCACTCTCAAAATGGCATCTACGGCCACATTTAACAGTCTCAGCAGTCATATCGAACTTTTCCAGAGACCGCACGAACCTTTGTTCTCATACAAAATATCCTTGTCGTAAACCCAAGCCAAAAATAGTTGGACGGACAAGTAGTACAAACATCATAAATACAAATCTGTGTAAACTATAGTCGGAGAGATCGGATAGACACGTATTCTACAAGATTAAGCTTTTCAAGATGTATGGCCACATTTAAAAAGATGTATACAATCGGACAATGTCTAATATGCTGTCTTAAAGATAAAACACAGACTAGGAATAGCTTTTGTCTCAAGCTGACATAATTATTCTGACACTGATCAAATCAGCGCGGAACAAGGGGGTCCAATTTGGGGTCTAAGGTTATACAGATACTGACCCAACCACGACGGAACATCCGTTCGTGGCTCGAAGCTTATACAGACACCGATTTAGCCAGCACGGAGCAAGGGGTCCAAACGAGGATCAAAGCTGGAAACTTGCCATGAATAAGACACATCTTGTGTAGGTTTAAGTATTAGATCTTGCCCTGGTTCCAAACGATACAAGAGCACAAACTATGTGGCGATGCTGCAATAACCCGCGCTCTCTCATTAAGCCATCGCTTCCACTTGAAAACATATTTCTAAGTTGTAGTTTTTCGACATGGGGCTCCGTAGCGGTCTGTGGTAACATGAGACTCCTTCTTCAGAGTTCTGTCCCACGATTATCAAAACGTGACTCACCGGGCCAGACGTTTGGTATATGATTATCTGTGTGGCGCCACGTAGACTTGACACACCGAGACAGACGGTTAAAATGTTTTGAAAGATAAAAAGTTAAAGTTCTCAAATCTGCAAAAACCTTTATTATATCTGTATTAGTTCAAAAGATAGGAAACCCCCCACAAATAGTGCAATTTCATGAGCATTGCTGGCAAAATACTGTGACCGTTGGGCTGGCTAGGGGAGCCTAGATGGCGTTGAAAGACTTCCAAATAGATACGTAGATTCTACACGTTTTACGAAAGAAACGTGCTTCAGTTGCACCCTCGGTACCTCAGTACCTTTTCGGAAGTCCGTCTGAGGAGGTTAGCCTGCTATAGAGAGTCCTCCTAGAGAGAATCTCAGCTCAGTAGACCGGCGTGTGAACGTCGCTGGGGGACAAGAGAAAGTGGAGCATCAGAAAGCTTCTCTCTCTCTCTCCACCTAGAGCTGTAGACTACATAATGTATCGATAACTTAGCCTTAGTGTCCGAGGTTCTATGCAAGTATAACGTGTGAGCGCCACTTGTCTAACTTCTGTTTTAAAGGAATTGGAACACGCCGTCTCGTATTTTACGATCCAAAACTAGAATAATTATAAATGAATAGACGGAATATAGCATCCATATCCAGTTATGTTTTTTTTTTACTGTTTAATTCTGTAGATTTCTGCAAAGCCAAACTCTGTTAAAACAACAGGAAAGAAGCGATCCGACTGTACACCAAATCTAGAACCTAATCCACTTTTAGGCACTTCGTACTCTACAGAAGCCCTCAGGTTAACGCCTTTAAAAAAAATCATGGTTGCGTGGAACGAGGCATGAATTTGTATGATCGTTTGTATTGGAGGGTCGGGTACCATGTATCAGATGTAGTTTTAGATCAATTGCAACCTTTACGAGGCATGAATTTGTATGATCGTGGTTGGGGGGAACGAGGCATGAATTTGTATGATCGTTTTGAAAGGGCGGGTTGGGTACCATTAAATTTTATCAGATGTATTCTTAGATCGATTGGAACCTTTCGGTGTTTACGACAGCATGTGTAGTGAAACAACAACAACAACGACAACAACGACACATTATTTCAAATCCTTGTTGTCTGCACACGTTACGACCTCACACAGTTCCAGGATAGGGAACTGCAGAAACAACGGAATATTGTTATGGTAGAATCAAAATCTTTGAACAATTTGTGTACAGATCATTGTAAATGAATTTCTCATTATTGTTTTCGGATTCCAAACGATATAAAGAAGCGAGAACTCCAAGAAGATGTCCCACAGTTCGGAACGTGAATTCATCAAGTGTTGAGGAAGATAGTTAGAAGACGTACGCTCTGCTGTGGGTGCGAATAAGCTCACCAATATCAATCACATTGGTAATTATGAAAACACACACACACACACACACACATGCGCTTTAGAACATTGGCAGCACATTCTGAGGAAAGGTAGAGATGTAGACATTATATATAATGTCTCCTTTTAACAATGCGTAACTACTTAGCAATGCTCCAACACTAAACGTCTAATGCAACCAAACTATGCCTGCCGGTGTGCCTGTCTGTCTGTCTGTCTGTCTGTCTGTCTGTCTGTCTGTCTGTCTGTCTGTCTGTCTGTCTGTCTGTCTGTCTGTCTGTCTGTCTGTCTGTCTGTCTGTCTGTCTGTCTGTCTGTCTGCATGTCTATCCCTGCCCTTCTCTCTCTTCCTAGCCATCATTTCTTTTTCGCCACTCTCCTCCTTCCGTTTCTCTTTCCTTACTTTCTTTATATTATCCGCCTCGGTCTCTCTCTCTCTCTCTCTCTCTCTCTCTCTCTCTCTCTCTCTTTTCTCCCTCCTGTCACCCCATGCAAACCCTTCCTAGAACGTGTTGAACTGCCCAGGCAGGGTCAAGTGCCTACTATTTCTTCCAGCTGCCACCAGGGCGTGTGGGGTCAGTCAGGACGTAGTTAGGACTCGTAAGTACAAACAGCAAATAGAATTCGACGCCCGACGAACCAAATTTCTACTGGTCTTGGCGGGTGACTAAATCTATGTCCTCTTTGTATTTACCACACATAGTCTGCTTCTCTTAATGCCACATTAAAGTCTGCCATGGAATAATTTAGCACTTGCGACTCATTTAGAATATTTCAATCTGATATCTCATTTCTCCGATCGATAATGATCTTTTCTTCTGGTAAATAATAGGCTCCAATGTGTTCATAGGTAAAAGTGCTGCATGCGCAACAGAATACCTGCCCTATCTTTGTAGACTTTTCCATGCTTGACCCGAACCACACAAATCATTATGTTACATTGATGTGATATACTTGAGGTCATGGTGTTCATGAAATACCTAAAAGGTTATTTCTTTTAATAGATTAAATGATAGCTGAGCTTATCCAAAAGCTGAAACACTAAAGATATGATTCCCGCTAGATTTATATAAAAATCCCTTACCAACGAGATAGATGATTTTAGAGAAAAATAATGAATTCTGGTGCGCGTATCATCTATTGTATTTTCTCTCTGCTCATCCCACCAACAACAGAAATTCATTGCCGCCAAATGATGCACGATTAAGCATGACAATATACATGTACGAACTTTTAAGGTCTATGCCTGGATAATATCTACGTTTCTTCAACAAAGCAATCAAACATTCGCGACTTCCGAAAGACGATCAAAAAGAAAAAAAAATCCTTATTCCAATGTGTAACAAGTTATAACCTATGAGCCGCAAGAGAACCATTTCCATCTCTAATAGACACTTGAGATTTTTACGACACCACCTGTTGAGCTTTTATGACATAGCCAATCCTGCAATCACCCCCGCCGTCTGCCTGAGAAACACTGGGTTCCCGCCCGCTCTCAGAGGATCCTGAAAACTGGCGTCAGCCATAAACTGTCCAGCAGTATAATCTGGGGCGGAAAGATTGGCCTGTGGAGTTGACACAGTGGACATGTTGTCGGTGTGGACATTTTTTTTTCAAGCGAGAAGTTTGGCATAAAAAGGATGGGGTTTCTGAGTATTGGGCACAGCCATGATGAATCTGATAACTTCTTATCATGATGAATATGTATACACCTCAAAAGGCTGGTTCACATGTTTTACGTAGTTCAAATTTGTTGCCAACTATCAAAATATAAAATCAGGAGTAGCGAATTTTTCGGAAAAGCCGGTAAACAAAATAATTTCCATTTGAGCATCAAGAAAACAGCAGGGTAAAAATTAATAGATTGTACCCAGGGCGCCCCCGAACGTAGCGAAAATTGCAAGGGTGTTCTCCGAAAACCGAAAATGGAAATAGCTCCCGTGTTCCCGCTTTATTTTGTGTGTAAACAGTCACGTTTGCATCGGGGAGGGCTCGAAAAAGACACAGATCTTGTTAAAAACATTGGATCGAAAAATATTTTTGTTTAATTTTAGGAATTTTAATAATTAAGTTATTTGATTTCGACGAGGGGAAAAAATCAGAAATCACCTGACTCCGATATACATTCTCACAAATCCAGGCCTTAGGGGCAGTGGAGTGAGCATGTTTTTTGGGGAAGAACGATAACTCGCTGCTACTTCACAGGCCCCTTTGCACTAAGAATTTCATATTGGTCATTGGATCTTACACACTCAGAATCGTCAACAATCACGTCCTCGTTTGCCATTTATTTGACTTAAATCGAAACTACAGTCTTTATTAGTTTGTGGCAAAGATACTACTACTACTACTACTACTACTACTACTACTACTACTACTACTACTACTACTACTACTACTACTACTACTACTACTACTACTACTACTACTACTACTACTACTACTACTACTACTACTACTACTACTACTACTACTACTACTACTACTACTACTACTACTACTACTACTACTACTACTACTACTACTACTACTACTACTACTACTACTGCGCTGTCACACAAATACATTGCAGAGATGCCAGAACTCCCGTTTCAGACCCTCACATTAAACTAACACCGACTCAACCATAAGGGATGAAATCCGACTATTAAATTTGCCAGATCGTGAGTTCCAACCGACCAACGGCTTTCTGATAGAAAGTTTAAGACACATTTTTGAAGACGACGTAATTACCAAGGGGCCCTCATCTGTATCAGTGACGGATAAGTCGAGAAAGAGGCGCTCAAATGTCTCTAATTGCTGAAGACCTAATGATTAAAACACATAGTCCTATCTTGGCAAGTCAAGTGGGTGCTGCGTAAAAGGTACCTCATACGTGTTTGACCCTGTTCAAGTTATACAATCATACATGACTGCATTCATTGTCTTTTCGTTTTCGCCCCACCTGTCAATCATGAGCTAGACCTGGGTTTGTGGTGCTTTTCCTTCCTCTCTGCCACACAACAGGCAGCATTAGAAAGACCAGGCATAGAGTGGACAATGGTCAATGTCGCGGCTGACACAACCAGTTGGGTTGTCGACCTGTGTCCACCTGCTAGAGCCAGCAGCGCGGTACGTTGATCTTCCCATTGGTTCGATTGATTGTGACGTCTGCTACAGTTTGCGTGGTTGCCTTGTCAGTCTCCTTGGGCGATTGTGAGCGACCAGTCACGTGACAATAGTTCAAACTTCAACTCAATGGATCAGTTTTGCATCCGCTAATCTATTGCTGAGGAGCGCCGGTGGTTCAGTGGGTTACAGCTCTGGACTTGCTGGCAGGACGCTCCCTGCTCGAATCTGGTGCCCTCGTCTCACCACAGTGATTATTCTTGAAGCTAATCAAAGATAACATTTTCTTTCGTTGTTGTTATTGTCTCTGTTTGTGGTTGTATTGTTTTAACCATACTAATTCTGCATCCGTACAATTTCCCTTTCTGTCTCGACTTTTTTGTGCGCGTCTTCGAACTTCTCTTCCAATTTCGTAATTCCCAAGACTTCTATCTCATCAGGTCACCCTATTCTGACACGACCCCAACCATTCAGGGACAAATTCAGACACTCTTTGGTCTTATCTTCGGAAAGTCTGATTAGAAGCGGTGCGCTCCACCACTTTAGCCATCGGCAGACAGATGGAGTAGGGGCGGGGAGGGGGTTACCCTACCCCACAAACATAAACGCCATCGGCAGACAGATGGAGTAGGGGCGGGGGAGGGGGTTACCCTACCCCACAAAACATAAACGCCATCGGCAGACAGATGGAGTAGGGGCGGGGGAGGGGGTTACCCTACCCCACAAAACATAAACGCCATCGGCAGACAGATGGAGTAGGGGCGGGGGAGGGGGTTACCCTACCCCACAAAACATAAACGCATGGCACCGACCTAACAAGTGGTGAGAGAGGTAGTTTGGTCGGGATTTGAACCCAGTGTTTATAATGTAATGAATGTGTTCTTGTTTTAAAACAATTAGATAATAATAATTTCAAGTGGTGACAGAAAGAAGAAACAGAGAAAGAATAATTATAAATCTTAACCATTAATATAATTGACGATTAGATGACAAAAGAGAAACATAAAAAGAGTGTAGTCGAGATCGAGTCTCACTCGGCCCACTCATGATTCGCTGCGCTACCCATTATGCCAATTGAAGCGAATCTTTCCCTAATTATAAGATTATCACATAATATCCGGCGCGAGACAACCTCCAATATCGTCTGAGTTGGCTGTTAATTCTCGCGACCACCGTTAGATTGAACTGAGGGGAAGGGGGGGGGGGTGTAAAAACTTCATGACGCCTGTAGTGACTAAATCAGGCATATGATTTAGTGAAATAAAAAAAAAAAACTTGCCTATCTTGGAAAACACTCCCATTTTTCTCCCATTCCCCTAGTGTTTTAAATCTACCTTATCCGCTTCAGCCTCAGACTCGCACGGATTGGTAAGAGTGCTGCACGGCTATAACACCCATGATATACGCAATGCCGACAGTTTCTCGTTGTTATGTGTTGTTGATTTTCTTCGTAAGAAAACAAAATGATTTCATATTCTTTGACAGAGCGGTAAGGAATGGCGATTTGGGGTTTTGATTTGTCCTGGCAAACGGCATTACGAGGTAGGTTGTCGTTACTTTCCTCGCTGCGCTTTACTTTAACAGCGACTTAACTATCTATTCTGTGTTGATTTCACACAGGAGGTCCAAAATATTCGTCAACGTGAGGAATCGAATCAACACCTTCTGAATGGTGAACATACGCCCTAATCAGTGTGCTTACGATACCCCTTTTTTACTCCGAGTGACAAACGTGTGTTTATCAAATTTACTTTTGTTTACAAGATCTTGAGGCATCTTTGTGCAACTGCCTCACAATAACTTAAAAAATGCAGCACTTTAAACTGCTTATAAAACTTGTGTCTTTCTTTCAATCAAAAATTCTTCATCGTCTTTTTCTGTAGGACATGGATACGGCCGTACTTATAAGCGGCGTTCAAATGGAAAAAAACCATGAAGAAACAAAGAGAAAATAATTTAACAAAAATAATTGTAGACCAGAGTGAATTTTCCAGGGTACTTTTTTGTTTGTTGTGGTCATAATTTTATAAACCCAGGTATTTTTTGTGTACACAGTGGAGTCCATCTTGCTTTCTAAGTCAGCAAGGCGCCTTCGATCGCTGCTGGAGCAAGCTGCCTCGACATGAGGAGTGAATAGCTTGAGTGAATGGGTGGAAGTCTGAAAGGTCATATGTTATGTACGCTTAGGTGGAAGTGAATGGGTGGAGTGAATATGAGGGGAGTTTTCTGGATAGAAAGGACTGGGAGGAACTACATATCATGTTTGTATCGATCATACTCTCTCAAGCAGGTCAGGCTCACCCTGCACGTGCGTTTGGAGCCAGAGTCCACCTCTACTTTTAATAACCTTGATGAAATTCTTTACCTTTTGCTGCATATGCCCCCCCCCCCCCCCCGCTTTCTCTCTGTACATGTATCTCTGTCTCTCTGTCTCCCTCTCTCTTGGAGTCTTAATACGTGTTAAACCCAGAGGATATCTTCGCACTATCCTCTCTAATTAAAGGCTATGTAGAAAGAAATCACACCCTCAGGCCTGAGAATGTTCTACCAGGTTGACTAATTGACCATTAAATGTCCGATATTGTCAACCCACAAGTGTGATTTTGCAGACTTCTTTTATAGCGACAAAATAATTAGGAGAGGTCAGGGCTAAAGGTTGAGACATTATAAACCAATAGAAAAACTGTAATATACGATAGGTTTTGCATATTCCATATAGAGCCAGGGACATCAGCCTAGATTCGAACCTATGACACCCTGCTCATCAGTGCAGAGCACTAGTGACGGATCTCCCAGTGCCCCCAAACTCATCCACTATCTTGAGGTGCCACAGAACTTGTACTCAGGTTCGACCCTCAATGGCGGTATTATCGAATCCACATAAGGAGAGTTGGAATACCTAGGTAACTTGATACTAGTCAGGCAGTTTGTCGACTCGGTATAGGCGCCAGATAGCTCAGTCAGTAGTGCACTGGACTGACGAGCAGGACACCCAAAATTCGGATGTTAGGTCAGGTTTTACCCCTTCTACGTATAGGACTCTAAACCGTTTTGAGTGTTGACCTCGCTGCGTATGTTCGCTGCAAGTTTCTCAGCGAGGCCAGCCATTCACTGAGCCGTGTGTCTGCAGTTTAACATTATTTTTCTATGCCTCAATAAAATTGTGCAGCGGCGGGACGCCACAGTGGTATAGCCAAGGCTCGGTCGAGGACACTATACTGACACTATACTGACACAATACTGACACTATACTGACAATATACTGACAGTGACACCCAACCCAACCAAAGGCGGCGACTTGAGCAGGGATGGAACTGCGGGCCTCCTACGTCGGAATCTTAAACCCTAGAGTTACCTGAGTGCCCTGAGTGTACATTTGACTGATGGTTTAACTGTCATTTTGAATACAGAATCTTGCCGTCAAATTCACAGGAAGGGCATTTTGACCTATTTTTAGCGTTAATAAAAATCCCCCAATAAAACATAACACAAGCAAATAAAAACAAAACGAACAAAAATTGTCAATCAATTAGTCCAGAGATTGCCTGGGAAAATAGATCCTATTATGCAGGTTTATTGTGTGTCTTCGATTCGCAGTCTACAAAATTAGTACATGGCTGAGTCATGGTATCCCCGCACTGTCTCGTGTGTGGCAGCACATAAAATTGTCAAACATCCGTCTTGGGGCCCGTCCACAATATAGCCTATATGGTGCTGCTGTTGGGCGTTAAACCAACCCAACCAACCCCAACATGTTCTCGAGCTGTGTTTCTTCTCCTACCCTTTCTTTCGGACCACTGTGGCTAAAGCGCACTCAAAACCTCTGTCTGTCTGTCTGTCTGTCTGTCTGTCTGTCTGTCTGTCTGTCTGCCTGTCTCTCTCTCTCTCTCTCTCTCTCTCTCTCTCTCTCTCTCTCTCTCTCTCTCTCTCTCTCTCTCTCTCTCTCTGACTCTAAATGTTTCTCGTGGTGTAGGAAACATCATGGAATGTAATTTTATTACTTATGAAAATAAGAGACTAAAGCCTGCATTCCGTTAACAAACAATCTCAAGTGAGCAGTTTTCACATAAAGGAAAACAACGACACAAATCAAGCTATGTCTAAGTCTATTTAGAGTGCTTCACGCTCTCTCTCTCTCTCTCTCTCTCTCTCTCTCTCTCTCTCTCTCTC
>RQTK01000369.1:26496-49189 GCA_003991915.1 Elysia chlorotica | reverse complement strand
GGGGGTCAACACAAGATCAGCCGTATAAATTGGTGTCGGAATGAAAATGAGCACCGTCTCTCTGTAGAATTTTTTTGGAAAACTCTGGTAATGTAACAAATGACCCCCCAAAACAAAACAACAAAAAACAGCAACAACAACAACAATAATAAAACCCCCAATAAAACATACCAAAATAATTACCAATGCCATTGCGCCTGCCTGGGCTCTGGTGCTACAGGTGGTGGCTGCTCCGGTACAGGCCGGTCTAGGCCGGACTCGGCACGGCACCCAGATGGATGGTTAGACATGTATCTCCAGGGATGGAGAGATGCGAGGTACTCGGTACACGCATCGGTTCCTGACGCGCGGAACTTCATGCATAATATAATAATATCTCTACAGAACCAATAGAATGGCCATTCCTTTGATTACTAACACATGTAAACAATTGGCTGTGAATCTGCAGACATAACTATATTCGAGCAATATATCGGATCTATTTTTAATGTACATTTATGTTTTACAATGCAACTGGTCTCCTGAAATTCTCTAATATCTAGCTAGTGAAAGTTAAGCTCTCTCTAAGTTAAACTGCTTATATATTTCCTACGACTACCCTCTTAGTACTGACACTGGCCTAATTAATAAGATCAAGGAAATATGCGAACTGATCGAAGAATCGAACCAGGAACATCTGATTAGAAGCGGCTTCGCTCTACCGACTTAGCTTCACCCCCCCCCCTCCCAAAGGTTGTCTGATAATCAAACCCCCAGTGGAGAACACAGGTTGACCACAGGCAAGGAGTCCCCCCGTTACAGACTGTTATGACCAGCTGAACGACAGGGAACCGTGTTACACCTCATGGCCCGAGGGGCGCTGAGCAGATAGCCTTCACCGACACGACAGGTAGATTCTGGTTTCAAAATCGTTATGTTTTTGACCCAAATTTTGGTTGGTTGGTTTCTTAACATACAACACAGCAAATAGACTATACCGCGGAGGGGTCCCAAGACTGATGCCTGAAAAAAACTTGCTGCCACACAGAGTCAGAGCGGCGATACCATCAGGACAATCTCACACAGACCCAGACAGCAGGAGGCGAAATTCGACATTTATTATTGACTGATTCTGGGATTTTAATCCGGACCTTCAGAATGGAAGCCCAGCCTTCTATCAATGCCAACTCGTCCCCTCTTTGGAACGAAAACAATTACCTATGAAGACGTGAGCATAATATAGATCTTCCTTTTCAAATCGCTAAAATGTAAGCATATCTCAATGCAGCATTGGGGAGTTGAAGATCTTGAATTTTGAAACTAGAGCCCCTATTTCTGAATAGCAAACTTGCAAAACATTTTGTGATGTAATTCAGATCTTGCTGAAGACGGAATCCTATTGTTTCGAGAAAATTGAGATGTCTCCTTGATATAGTTCTTAATCAAAATACATTAGCGTCGAAGCGTTTTAAATCATATAAAAATTTCGCTTTAGTCCATTTTAATGATTTCCAAATAATGACTGCCTCGAATTGACGATTTAAGTTCAATTATCAAAGCACCGATTTTTATTTAGTCGTAATGTTAAAATTGTAATGCTTGAATTATTATACAATAATATTAAACCAAAAAAGGGACGAACCAGAATAAAGAAAGTGATATATACTGGTGCCCCCCCCCCCCCGAGCGTATGATATTCTTTATGTGTTTTTAATGAGAGTGAGTAAATGTCTTTTCAAATGCATCTTCAAAGCTGTGAAAGATACTTTCAGATGTTGAGCTTCCCTTATAGCTCTGAAGCATACGCTGGGTCGGCGCTATCTGCTCGGCAGGAACTCGAGGGTGGGACTTTCAGCAAGAAAGTGATGCTTTGATTACACTGAGCCCATGGCGAAATCAAAGGCGATAAGTAGACGGATCTGCACTTGCGTCCAGTGACAGCCCATTCCTAGACTTAGGGAGCCAATGAGCGAGCAGAAATGCCCATGCCTAAGGGGTGTGATTGTGACATCCGGGTCCATCGTGTGGCCCGCGAGATCTCAGTTGTTGTGGGAATCCAAGCTAGCGCTCATGGACATGCTCGTTTTAGAAGATTCTGCAGAGACATGGGATTCGCCCTTGATCGGCACACGAAATTTCGCCCATTAATGGCACCCTAAACATTGTCGTTCTTTTTATGGGAACCATTTAAGGTTTTCGAGCACAGAAGAGTTATGCCCTCTCATTTCTTGAAGATAACCAATATTCCCACTTGGATCTGCAAAATGTTTCCACGTTGGTTATTTATTTTTGAAAAATTTCCAGGCTAGCTATTTATTAAAATGCTATTCTTGATGCTAGCTATTTATAAAAAAAATATTCCAGTCTCTTTTTTTTCTTCAGCTCTTAGACAATCCGGCAGAGAATTTCGATAGTGTAAAGAAAACAATTATCGCAAGCGTACAAGCAAATGCATATTTTTTGGCCGCGTTAATGTCGGAAAGTTAGTAATTTTATCCACTTATGAGAAAGTTAGCTCTGACAGAATATACCTCTTGCTATAAGATGATGATGATTTAGATACCACGGTTTCTATGTTTCCACATAGTCAGTGACAATGGAATATTCTGTCCCTGGAGCATTGAGCAGATATTTTTAACTGTGAAGCTGATTGGATTTTGACACCATCAAGCCCCATAGTGAGCATTGTGTGGTGAAGTGAGTGTCTAGATCTCTAGAGATAACGTCAATGCTACCGAAATAGGCTCATATAAATTAGCTCATTATCGATCATGAACATTATTCCTTGTGTAGTGTATCTATGAACTTTCCCCATACACGTGAAACTAAGAAGCCCCTCTGCAACTATGATTCTTTGATGAAGCACGACCAGGTAGTGTACACACCACTGATCATCAATGCTGATAATTGCGGGAATTCCCCTTAGATTTCGGATCGTGCCATACAGCTTCTTGTCAGCGTGCTGCGCCATATTTGGAGAGTTAGGCGATGTCATCTCTTCTATTTCACATTGTTTCCTGTCACTTCATAATGCACGAACGCTGGGGGCAAAGCCGCCGGAGCGCAAATATCAATGGAAGTGGTATACAATGGAATAATTATGGATACTAAATCGCTCTATACTACATGTATATCCATTAAAAATACAAACAAAACTCAACAAAACTCCCAAAGTGACGGTCTGTTTTGTGGGCTTCTTTATCGCGCCTCTATAACTAAACAATGAATGAACAACATTTAGTATCAGCCGAATCAGTAACAGAATCGTATGATTACATAGTTAATGAGCTTTTGCAGAGTTATTCCACTTTGTTGGAAGACATGAGCCATGTTCAACAGGCAGCAACGCCAAAGTGTGCTCGATCTTGTACGTTGGTGAAATCACGTTCCCTCTTATGTTATTTGTTTTATAATTTAACGTTTGGATCTTTCTATAATTTTGTTGACAAAACATTTTTACCCTTACCATTAACTTATGCGCTTTTCCATGTTCAGTTACTCATCTATCTATCAATTTAAATAAACATTTTCTTTGTTTCACTATAAAAATAAACATCTTAACGTATATATTGATCATATGAACAAATCCATTATTATTGTATCTATACAACGTACATCTTTACTCCCCACATTGTACCCTCCACATACCTAGTATGGCACTAAATCTAGACTCTTAAACTATTATTCAGTGAGGAACAACCGCAACAATATGCATAAAGTGGCAGCGCTAAAAATTTGGGGAAAAACGATCAGCAGTTCAACGCATCGAGCAGATACTAAAAGCTGAATGAAGCAATTTTTTTTAAATTGGAACACTGTGGTGGATATACATCAGCGACGCCATATTGGTATATACCAGCATCTAAAATATCTCTGGCATTAGTAAGGCCGATGGAAGAATACTGAGAACGAGGAATTGAGGAGAGCAATTTGCTTGCCACGTGTTGAGGGGAAAGCTTGTCTAATGCAGGTACGGTGTTTCACTGGAAGGTCAAGATAAGAGGGACTGATCCATGAGGGGAAACTAACAAAAGATTATATCCTTCCTGCTTTATGAGCCTCTTTCTCTTAACGCGTTCTCTCTCTCTCTCTCTCTCTCTCTCTCTCTCTCTCTCTCTCTCTCCCCCTCTTCCTCTCACTTAGTTATTGTCCCGTTGGTCGTTGTTCACAGATGACAAAGTAGTTGGTCCTGGTATGCACACCCTGGCAAGCACAGATGCCGACCGAAGCATGTGATACCAGGATCAAGGTCTATGGTCAACAGCCACTGCTCATCGAGTGTACATGCGAGGTTAGAGTCTGGCTTGACCAGCTACCTGGGTCAAAATATGCATTTTTCAAATATTTCGAAAACTAAGCTTATTTCATAAATCATTTTTATTGTGACTTTCTTTTATCACTATCTGAGACTAAATATACTACATAGGTCCATACTTACATTGTAGAGAAATATGTGTTTAAAGTTTTGAATCGATGTCGGAAAAAATGGCGCCCGCCCTACACAGACCAACACAGTGCACATTTTGTCTCAGTGTCGCAATGCACAGGTTGTCGGTCCGGCATTGGAAGATGTCATCCGTCGGCCGACATCCTGTGTGCCTCACGAAATAAAAAATCACTAAAAGTAGATAGTTGCACATTGTCTGTGACTGGCTGGGATGGATGAGTGAGTTGGTATGTTCGCATACCATCTGTGTCTTTGTGTGCGTTCTTTCTTTGTCTTAGAAGGAGAATTGAATCATGCATGATGGAGTAGAATCTGGTTTCGTAGACAATATTATCTGAACTTTTTCTACTCACAACCTTTTTGTCTGCCCGCTCTCTCTTCCCTTTCCCTTTCTTTCTCTCTCTCTCTCTCACTCTCTCTGCCTTTGCCCGTTTCTGCTTTTTCCATCCCTCCAGCTGCTCCCTTCTATTTTCTTTCCCACTGTTAGAAGATGTAATGGCGGTAGAGAGCATTTCAGTCTTTTTTTCAATCAGTAGGAAGGATCTTTCGGATTCTCTTGCAATCTAAATAGAGAGGCAGCAGCACAAGTAACTATTTTTTATTGGAAGTTGCAGATAATTGTTTACATTTAACCAGTTCGCAAAATAATAAGTAGAATTTTGTCTTGTTTGACATGCCCATCCAAATGATTAAAAAAAGCAGTTTTCATAATAAAAGATTTTTCCTTCGCCACATGGCGCATTAGTTGTTTTTTATGTCAATTGCTGTTATCTTTCTTGTTAGTTCACGCCTAAGCATTAATGTCTGCCTGTCTGTTTCTGTCTTTTTCTCGACCATCCTTCATCTCTGCCCCATATTTGCCACCCTCTGTAGCTGTATGGATGGTATGGAGCTTGCATGGCCACCAGTATGATACCCAAGTATGTCTGTCTGCCAGTGTCTGTATGTCCGTGAGTATGTCTGTGTGTCCTGTTGTCCCCCCCCCCCCCCCCCCTGTCGCCTCTCCACCCTGAGTAGCTGTAAGAAGGTCCCGACCTTGCACGAGCGCCCTTATGTAAGCCCTGTAAGCCGACTGGCCCTGGGATGGCACTTAATGAGAGCTGCTCCTCTATAGATTTAATTTGCGGGGATTCCCCTAAGCCCCATATGGAAGCTCTCACCCAGATTATACCACAAAGCTCTCTTGTGTCTCACAAAATAACACAGCGTCGCTATGGATTTCGATTTTCTTCTTTTACTACTTCTCTAATAACTATTTTCGAAACCAACCTAAAGGGTATCAGTTGTTCTTTAATGAAAACAAAACAGCCAAACAAAAATGTTTTAAAATAAATAGTCATGATGCACAACAAGAATATTATCAACTCAAGTCTTTTCACGCCACCATCAAAATTCTTTTCACAAAAGGAACAATGAAGCCTTCTTATAAACCAGCGCCAACATCTCTAAAACAAGACCAATGAAGTCTTCTTTTAAACCAGCGCCAAAAATCATTATTTCAATTCTATTTTGCCACGTGTAAGAGCAATCAAGCAATGACTGCTTTCTTTTCACGCCACCATCAAAATTCTTTTCACAAAAGGAACAATGAAGCCTTCTTATAAACCAGCGCCAACATCTCTAAAACAAGACCAATGAAGTCTTCTTTTAAACCAGCGCCAAAAATCATTATTTCAATTCTATTTTGCCACGTGTAAGAGCAATAATGACGGAATATAACTTATTGTTCGTACAACCTAATTTAAGTGAAGTCATCACTATAACTTCTTTTTCTTACAACATGATTGTACAGGAGTCGTGATTACAACTTCTTTTTCTTACAACGTAGTTGTATTGGAGTCTTGTTTATAATGTGCGTAATGGGGCTGACATCTTTCTCTCATAAAGTGTGAACAAAAAACACGTGATAGTTGCATTTCTCTTTGTATACAATATGCTGATTGGGCTAATGCATAGAAGTTAAATGTTCTTTTTTTTTACGAATCGACTTACTAGCATCACGTGACTTTTGTGAGAGAGGTCAGCCCCATTACACTACAGTGAAGTCGTGATTATAACTTCTTGTTCTTACAACAAAATTATAGTGAAGTCGTGGTTATAACTTCTAGTTCTTGCAACGTAATTGTAGTGAAGTCGTGATTATAACTTCTTGTTATTACAACGTAATTGTAGTAAATTTGTGATTATAACTTCTTGTTTTTGCCACGTAGTTGTAGTGAAGTCGTGATTTTAACTTCTTGTCATTACAACGTAATCTTCCAACCATCGGGAGGATGGCTAGTGGCTCTACCCTATAAAAATATTAATTTGTGTTATTTTCTTTCTTAATTATTGTTGAAATCAATAGCTTGTCCTCAACCACACGTAATTATTATGAGATTCTTAAATTACTCGCTCTTGTGTGTTTGAAGTACAGCATTTTCAGCGTTTTCTTCCACATAGACTGCAGCCCAGCAGCATATTGGCTAGAATAGGACTGCGCGAGCTAGCGCAAGTTGTAGAGCTTCGGGCTCCTAATCGGGAGGTATCGGGTTTTGACCACGAGCAGGCAACATTTGTAGGTCAGATTTACTCCCCTACATGTTGCTTGAGTGTCGATATACTGTGACCGACTGAGACAGGAGTCGAGGAATACCTGAATGTCCCGGTGACGCTGCGACGCTTGTGACAGACTTGACGCCTTATATGTTCATCTTTGTGAACCTAGGAGTGTTAGGCTCGGATAGAGCATCTCTCGTGCAGGTAACAAAATCACCGGGTAGGAAGGATCGAAGAGGGGAATCTAGGAAACGTTAAACAAAGTCCCGCTTTTAACATAGAAAAAACCAGCAAAAAAACAACACACAACAACAACAACAAAATCAGCAAAAAAAACAACACACAACAACAACAACAACAAAATCAGCAAACAAAACAACAAACAACAAAACACAAAAGACAAAAGAAAATAAAACAAAGGAAAGCAAAAACGAAACGAAACCAACACAAACAAATACTGTTCGATAACTTCCTTTGCCTTCATTCACATCTTGTCATGGGTTTAATAACATACAAAAGAAAACTACAAAACAAAATAAAAAGGAAATACAATTATATCGATTTTGAGCCTGTCCTGATTCAAAATGTAATTTAAATTGCCAAGGGGCATGTGAACGTGAACAAAGATGTTAAAACAAATAACCGTAATTTACTGTAAGCCAAACCATTCTTTCTGTATCAATTTTCTGATTAAGTTCCTAAATTACCTGGTTTACCTGGCGATCCGTGGCCCTCTGATGGTAAGGACCGTGAGGATTTTCCAGGGTATTGATGTCAGGTGACATTTTGAAACCCACGAGCCGGACTTCGTTGGTTATAATCATTTCAGACTACTTGAAATTTTAAAATTGGTGATGGTGGGGTGTGTGAGGGTAGAGCGTACGACTTTCATGCTTAAGGTTGCGGTTCGATTCCCACCCTGATTGCACCTACTGGTTGGTCGGTGTCGGGTATAGCGCTACGGACCAAGTTCCGAGTAAACCGCTTCTGGGCCCCATCGCCGTATAGGAATTTAATGAGATCTTTGTAAAATATCTCAGGACAAGTTAGATGTACAGGCAATTGCAAGGCTTTAGGAAATCCCAAACAAAACTCTCTGGTCAAGAAAATGTAAAATCGTGGTGGGGAGGTGTTTGGCTTTCCATCACACGTGTACCCAACCATAGGAATCTAGATCTGAATCTAGTCGCCGTGGCTGCAACTCCAGCCGATGAGACCGTTAAATCATTGATTCAAAGAGCATGCTGAGTGATAGTCTGGTTCTCTTTATCATCTTTTTCGTCTTTCAGCTCCCCGAGAAGTACAGGCCGTCTTCCAAAATACTCTCGATTTCCATTTTATCCTGTGCATGTGCTATATCTGTGTTTCTCTCACAGAGTTTTATTAATAGAGCCACCAGTTCTTTGCAGGCAAAGAATATCCAACCGTGCTCTCTCTCTCTCTCTCTCTCTCTCTCTCTCTCTCTCTGTTTCTCTTTCTCTCTCAATTTTGTTTCCTGATATCAAAACTTCATATTTTAAGACAGTGTCACCACCGCTTTACTGTTTCTTCTATCGTTAATGACAATATGGGCTCTTGTTAATATCTACTAATCTTCTATATCACAATCTTTACCACTTTCGCAAAACCACACTTAGTAGTATGTTTTACGTATGGCAGTTACTCTCAACCACTTTAATGCTTGTTTATCTTTGATGACAATGTATGACCAATTTAACAACCTGCTTCCTTTAGCCATTAGCCATTAGCCATAGTATCACCGCTCTGTCTATTTAACAACACATACAATTATTGTCAGACGTGGGACATGTCCACGATATAGTCTTGTTTTGTCAATGCGCGTCCCTTACTTACTTACTTACTTACTTACTTACTCAACTTTACGGTATGATCCTGGGTCCAGGTGAATTAGAAACCTGACGCCACACCTTTCGTTGATTGGTCAAACGACGGGCGTTAAAAAGAAACTATAATTATTAAATAACAAGTGAAATTGAAATGTACGCCATCTTTGTTGAACTGTGATATTGATCTCCGCTCCCCCCCCCTTTTTTTTTTAAATCTCCGGTGAAATAAACATGCATTCACACAACGAAACAGTTGTGAGGTTTCAAACTGATCAGTTTCGAAATACGATGATCTGCTGTACATTAAAAGAAAAAAAAAACAGAAGTTCAGTGCAAGTCATGTTATTTCTCTTGGAGCTCTTTCCTGTCTTTCATTTAGTAATCTGTCTGCTACGCTAATAACACACACACACACACACTCTCTCTCTCTCTCTTTCTCTCTCTCTGTGTTTACAACTCTTTCATCTCTCTCTGTCTGTCTGTCTGTCTGTCCCTCTCTCTGTCTCTGTCTCTGTCTCTCTCTCTCTCTCTCTCTCTCTCTCTCTCTCTCTCTCTCTCTCTCTCTCTCTCTCTCTCTCTCTCTCTCTCTCTCTCTCCCTCCCTCCATCCCTCCCTCCCTCCCTCCCTCAATTTTATCTATTTGTATATAAACACTGTTTAAATATCCCTGCGACAGATTGTTAAGCCCGATACAACCTATCAATAAACGTGCTCCTGCTTGTTTACATCTCTTCACGTAATCACAGCGACAGCAGGCACAGTTGAAATCAAACAACTCGGGGTTTTTTTCCATTATTTTTTGGACTCAGTTTTCCACACGTTTTGAAAACAGCATAATGGAAACTATTATCTCCGGGCACATCTGTACAGGGCGTCTGGGATTGGGTCGGCTGGAATCCACAGTCTGGGCTCTAATAGCCATGCACCGAAATTGTTAATTAAATGTTTAAGCAATCTTAACAAAGAGGTAGAATTCGAGATTATAGCAATGTTTTGCGTGAAGGAACGTGTGGAAATATTTTCTATAATTATGTCAAGTAATATGATGATAGAGAGTCGCGTGAGTTATAGTGTTACAGTTTTATCAACAAAATAAAACAGAATCAAAAGATAGAGTGCCTGGCAGTGCTTATCCGTGGTTAGAATTATACATTTACGAGAAATTGACAGAAAAATGACTATTCTCATATTCCATTCAAGTGTCCTGCGTCTTATATTATCACATACACACCCATATCCATACACTCACACAATCACACGAAGAAGCGATGTACTGACGTGTACAATTACTTTCATAATAATCGTAAAAGGCATAGACGAATAAACGGAAAAGGTTAAATTGAAATTTCAACAACAAAGCAATTGAAAAAAAAAGTTATCATCTATATTATTGTAAACTTTAATTATCACCTAAGAACTCCACATGTAAAAATTTGATAAGGATTGTCAGATTTTAGGACCTAAGTCTCCTCATAATTTTGTGGCCGCATTCCCCAATCGCCAAGACTTCTAAAAGTTGTCGAGTATTTTAAAGCCTGCCTTTAGTACAGGGCGTTAACCATTCTCAAGTTTATTTATTATTGTAAAATCTGGAGGTCCTAAACAGAAGATTGGGGGTTTACTTCATTAAAACGCCTTTTTCAATGTAGGTAAGCAAGGGCTGCAGCAATAATCTCAAAACAAAACGAAAAAAAATAACACTATACCAACAAAGAACACAATCACTAATAACAACAATAGCAATAAAACAACAGCAACATCATCATCATCATCAACAACAACAACAACAACAACAACAACAACAACAACAACAACAACAACAACAACAACAACAACAACAACAACAACAACAACAACAACAATAACAGCAACAACAATGATAAAAATGTACCAACAGTCATGGGATGAATACCGGATTTCTGAGTCCAAATCTTATAATACTATAAATATGTCATATGTTATATACTTTTTATGCCTACTCCTGTCTGTCTGACTTCATGGTCAGTGTTGCTAGAAAAACGCTGGGAAGAATCCAGCATCAGTAGATAATCAATAGGAATGGTCATACTATATGCTTCGTTCTCTCCACCTACCTCTCCCTCAGCCATATCTCTACTCCTTTCTCTTATGTCTACCAGGCTTTTCGTTTTCATCTGCTTTTGTATGGGTTTCTCCCTTTGTATCTGTTTGCCTCTTGCTTCTTTTTTGGCTAAGTGTTGATGGTGTTTTTCTATGCATTGCTCATTCCGCATCTCTTTTCTGTCTCGGCTCTGTTTCTCTATGCATCACTCCCTCTGTCTTCTTCTCTGGGCTTTCAGCACTGCCGACGTTCGATTGATACCTTTGTTGTAGATTAATCCAGCAATAATGGCGGAAAGTCTGGGAAAGTCCTCGCGCAAAGACGCCTTTTGGCTTGCAAGTCACGGACGCACCCCAAACCAGCCGTGCAAAGTTTGTTTGCATCGCTCTGGAAATAGGAACGCGCAAAGAAGACGTAAAGAATTGAGCTTAGGAGATTACAAGGAAAAATAAAGCATGGAGACTGGAGAGATATAGGGCGAAATAGAGAGATAGAGAGATAATGTAGAGGGAAAGAGAAGGGGAGAGAGAGATGATGGAGAGTACGAAGGAGGAGACAGAGCATGCTTATCCTTTATACTTGCTGAAAATCTGGTGCATGGACATTTATCTTAGAGTAAAAATGAATAAAGAGAAAATAGAAAATTCTGAAATTTGGTTTGACAACACTTTTAAGGATAAGTTGGAAACCAAACGTACCAAGACTTCTTTAAGACGACATAAAGAAAAGGCAAATACATTCTTTGGACATGCGTACAGAAGTAACGGGTGATGGATGTAATACAGGCAAATATCGCAGGCAGGAGGAGCAGGTGTCATTCTTAGGAAGGTTACATGGACAACATCAAGGAAGGGATCAGAAGAAATTGCACAGCGACACGGAGAGATGAGAAATGAAGGCAGTTCGGGTAGTAAGCGTTTCACTAAAGTAGTGGTAGTGGTGGTAGTTGTAGTAGTGGTGGTGGTGGTGGTAGCACCAGCAGCAGCAGCAGCAGCAGTAGTAGTAGTAGTAGTAGTAGTAGTAGTAGTAGTAGTAGTAGTAGTAGTAGTAGTAGTAGTAGTAGTAGTAGTAGTAGTAGTAGTAGTAGTAGTAGTAGTAGTAGTAGTAGTAGTAGTAGTAGTAGTTGTGGTGATGGTGGTGGCAGTAGTGGTGGTTGTAGCAGCAGCAACAGCAACAGCATTAAAGATATTACATGTGATTGTAGCGACAGAAGTTGCAGCAGGAAAAGGCGAAGATTCAATGTCTAGAAACTTTCTAAAAAAAACAAGAACACAACACAAAACAAATGACAAAACTGACTGGCAGTTCATCAATACATGTACTCTGTGGAAAAAACACTACTTTTGATCGTGTACAATCGCAATTAAGATATTTTTAAGTGCTCATAATAGAGTTTAATGAGAAAAGAATAAGGTGTTTAGCCCAACATTGCCTTGCTGGGAATCTCGACTCGCGTTTATTGTCCCTTTGTAATTATTACTATTTAAATCGACAGCGGATCTTTAATGGATAGAACATAGCTTTGCAAAATTAGGAACTGATTGTTTTCGGTGAACTTAACTAGCTATTGTCACACGAGAGACTGAATACTTCTGTGTTTATCAGGACTTCTAAATGAATCACGTGGTAAGCCACTCTCCCGCGTTATCTATGCGTCTTACCTGGTTATGGCCCTTCTGTGGTGGATGGTTAGTGTTTGAGGGGAGAACTTGAAGCTCTGTCGGTTAGTGTTCAAAACTGACGAGCAGGAGATCCAAGGATCGAATTCCAGATGGTGCTCTCGTCCTTAAACAGGATTGTTTTGAAAAATCCATGAGATTTAAAATTTGGAAAGACACTACAGATGATCGTTGTTTACTGTGTATTAGGTTTTACATAGCCCGGCAAATTTAAAATTCCACAAAATTGAATTTTATGTCAGAGTTTAGGACTTCAAAAGCATTTTGTGCAGATGAAATCGTACGAGTGTATGTTTCTTATCTAACATTTTACCGGTGCCACGAGCCAGATGCGATGTTACCAAGGTGCCGACTGAATCCACAGTCAGACTGGTTGCAAACCTGATATCCACATTCCTTGCAATATAAGTTTATAAAAATAGAATGCAGTAAAATGGCTGAACTGTTACAAACACAATGGAAGAGACAGTTGCAATAGAAAAATGACAACAATGCTGTTTGCTCGGCAGGGCAAGGCAAATTTAGTTGTGTGCCACGCCAATCAAAAGCCCAAAACATCCATATTATAAACTTAATGAAGTGCAGATCATAATTTTTTTCTAAGTCAGTTTGTCCGGCGGAGTAAACACCAGTCTCTGCTCGAACACTTTAGATCGGAGCGCTCGTGAATTTGAAGACACATTACAAGCTTTGTAATCCATGCGAAGAGATTGTATGGTCTTACCAAACCCCTTAGGTACGGAGTTTTCTGATGTAGATGTAAAATTTTAAATGGCTTTGGGGACAAAATTTTGATTAGTTGTCGGTATGGATTTCCTTACCATATTATTTAGCCTTCTTTACCGGTATAGACCTCGCCAAACCAATGCCTGTAGCGGTACAAACCTGCTCACGGCTTGCGATCGCAGCATGTCAAATAAAATTATTCGAGTCTGTTCGGAGAGACGATACCCTTCTGTTTCTTGTCTGGCGGTAATTGCTTCTGTTCAGAGGATGGGTCTATTGGAAGTCGTTAAATAGAGGAGTTATAATTCACATCTCTCTTCCTCTTACACACAAACCCCCTCTCTCTCTCTCTGCGCCCCCCCCTCTCTGTCTCTCTATCTCTATCTTCTCCCCCTCTTGTTCTGTTGTCTTTTCAGATCTCTTGCTCAGCTCAGTGACTGTCTCACTTCCACTTCCTCTGTCTCTATCTCCTCCTCTGCCCGTCAGCCTGATTCTCGCTCTCCTTTCTCTATTTCCACTTTTCTTTAAATCGATTGTTTCTATCTTGGTCAAAAAGTTCTCTCGAACTTTCTCTCTGGCTAAAAATTAATGTGTCTGTTTCTTTTCTTTCTGCTTGCTATAACCCGTTTACAATTGGATTCCATTGCTGTTCAAGATGATATCTTACGTTTGGACCCATTTTTACCCCTCTATCGCTGTATCTGTCATTCTACATTTTTGCCACGTCCCCTCCCCCTCCCCCCCCTCTCTCTCTCTCTCTCTCTCTCTCTCTCTCTCTCTCTCTTTCACACTCCCTCTATTTCGATGTCCCTGTACATTCGCCTCGCTCTTATTCTCTTTCTTTCATCTCTCCCACTCCGTGTATTCTAATTATTCCCCCCAAATACTATTGACAGTTGTCTTAGTCTAATAATCCTTTAACTCAATTTTCAACACTTTTATTGTTGCGAATGCCTGCACATAAGAATAGTTGCAGCTACTGTAAAGCAGTGCAAGAACGGTTTCTGTTTCTGACCCAAATCCTCTCCTTCACTGATAGGCGGCTATGTCCGTGAATGGTGAGGCTCTATATGTCGACACCTCAGTTCTCTGACCGTCAATACAGCTCTTGAAATTCCTCCGTTAATTATTTTTTCTGCTGCCCCTCCCTCTCAACCTACTCACTTAGTTTCCTCATTGAAGTGGCTTACTCCTCAACCGTCCCCTCTTCTTTTCCCCCTACTCAGCCTCCTTATTCAGTACCTCCCTTCCATTCCTCCTTTCCTCTCTCAGCCGGTTGGTTCAATACCCACCATTCCACTCCTTCCCCCTTTTCCCCCTCTCTCTGCCGACTTATTCAATATCCTCTCTCCACCCCCCCCCTCCTCCCTGGGCCGCTCCACCGAGATGAGTACAGGTCCATCAGAGAGTGGGGCCCGCCCTGTCAACCTGCCTGAGAGGACTATCGAGATGATCAGCCTGGCGCCCGGCGCTCACCCAGGGTCTAGAGCCTGTCGTCATCGCCTCCGTGAGCCACTGTGCCCCGAGAACCACCAAGTCAGCCATCTTGCGCGCGGAGAATTTGTCCTCACGCTCACGTGGACCAAGCTTAGGGCTAAGTGTTGCCTTTTTGCTATGTATGGGTCGGCGTCATAATGATTGTGACCAGCTCACACTGACGTCCAGGTATCATTTTGCTGTCTCTGTATGGCAGCAGGTAAAGTTGTTAGACGTTAGTACACTGAATGGCCGAGTTAATGACGATGGACCTTAAGAAAACACATTAACGACCACTGGATAGCGCACGTTAGCAGCAAAGTGATGCAACCTTCGCTTTCAACTGAGACCAGCAAAAGCGTTTGTTGACGTACTATGTTCTAAAGACGATTCAAATTACGTCTGAACGTATTCGTCCTTTTCGTGGTTGATGATTTATTAGACACAGAGAAGACTGACTATAGCAAGCAATTGTACACAACTCTACTGAATTGAGATCGATACAGTTTAACTCTTGACCACGCGATTATGTAGATAAGACTATCGATGGGTGGGAAGGACCCTCACTTTGTTTCATTATCGGGGGCTTGTCCTAAGTTGTTGTTAGTTGAGAAAGTGTGAGTGTGAGTGTTGTAAGTAGTTGTAAGTGTGAGAAATTTATTATTGCAAGTTATGGCCCCCTGAAACTTCAGTCGGTAGTTTTTTTTAACTAGGGAAAAGGAGGTCTAAGGTTTGAATCTCAGGTGGTGCCCACGTCTCCGTAGAGAGTCCTTCGTCAAACTTTAAACTTTTCTCGGAGACGTAACGCTTTCCAGATATAACCTTATTGTAAATTTAAAGTTTAACAAAATTAGGCTCCGAAAAAGAAGAGGTAACAAAGACAAGGCCACCACCTCTGCAGTCACACTGCATCGAAACATCCTAAATTTCGGTTAATTGCGATTCAGGTGAACAACAACGGACAGAGTCTTGAAAGAATCGAAGGAAATCCTTGCAAAGCTTCACTCCACTTCCTTTCACTTATCCCTTAGCCTAGATGTCCGTTGGAGCATCAAGGATGATTCGAGCAACCACTTGGCTCCATCCTTCTCTGTTTTCAGCATTTCGAAGGGCTTCACCCAGCTTCAAACCCATTTTGTTATATTGTCTTCCCATCTCGAATTCTGTCTGTTTTTTCTTCTCCCTCCTTGTACCGTGCCCTGTAGGATCATCTTTGCAAGTCCTGTTGATCTTGTTATGTGCCCATACCATCTCAAATTGCATTCTCTCACAGTAGTGAGAGGATCTTCATAGGGTCAGGGTCCAATAGCATGCCTAATACTGTTCCTCAATTCATCATGTATGTAGGAGAAGCCCAAAACTCTTCGAATGCATCTCATTTCTGTGGCTTGTATCGTTCTCTCTAAGTGCTGTAAGGGTTTGTGTCTCACACGCGTACAGGAATATTGCAATGACCAAGGAACGCAAAGCTTAGAAGGACCCCCCACCCCCCGCCTTATAATACTTGTAGATAAAGGGTTATCTGGCGGCGCTATCATTAACAATCGCCAAGAGGCAAGCATGTACTCAGCGGGCGCTCTGTGTTAAAGTACTATGGTTCCCACACTCACGAAAACACAATGAAAATGAAAGCTCGAAAGTAAAACAAAACGCACCTGCAGAGTATTATGAAAGAACATAAAGAGACGAATGTTGTCAAACAGAATGTTCAAACCTTGGACGAGACGATAATTACAAGCGCTAGTCAAGGTGCTTAGTACTCTGTCCAGACTAGCGTCTTCGAGACGGCCGACTTTGGTGAACTAGGAAATACCCTGTATACAACGGAGTTGAATAATTAAAGATGCGAGAAAAGAGTCAAAGAGTTGGAATAGACAGGTGGATGGTTGATAGAATGAAAGAAAATAGGCTAAATAGGTAGATAGAGAATGTGGGGAAGAAAGATATATATGTAGAGAGAGAGAGAGAGAGAGAGAGAGAGAGAGAGAGAGAGAGAGAGAGAGAGAGAGAGAGAGAGAGAGAGAGAGAGAGTGTGAGAGAGAGAGAGAGAGAATGTGTGTGTGAGAGAGAGAGAGAGAGAGAGACTGAGAGAGAAGAGAAAGTGGAAGAAAAAGCGAGAAAGTAAAATGATTACTGACGGATCTATTGTCGCTCCCAATTTACCCAGAGTACGCGCCTGCTACATTTACATATAAACCGACACTGCCTGATCACAACCGTGCGCCATTTACAGAACGAGCTTTACACCAGAGAGCACAAAATGTACCTCTCCGTCTCACTTATATTCATATATTAAACTTTCATCATCTCTGTTGGTCATTAAGAAACTGGTTTTGGCGTCTCAGAATGTCGGACTTAACAAGGGCTTCACCATTGCGTCTCTAGTTGTGATTAGTATGAATCGATCTACGCAGCGGTGGGATGAGTTATATCTGACTGACCAATATCTGAGCTATAGTGGATGTTTCGGACCAATGGAGAGACACATAGGGAAAAATTGCTCATGAATAATTAGTTCGTGCGTGTGTGTGACTTGTTCGTACTGGTTGAACAGTGTTAGTACAATGTGATTGGTCAAGTCCCAGTGTCCCGCTCTGGGGCCCCGTCGCCGTATATGATCTTTCTTGAGACAGCTTCTCATTCTTAGAGACATTAACTATGATACAGCTTCTCGTTCTTAGAGACATCAAACTATGAGATAACTTCTCATTCTTAGAGACATCAAACTATGAGACAGCTTCTCATTCTAGAGACATTAACTATGAGACAGCTTCTCGTTCTTAGAGACATCAAACTATGAGATAACTTCTCATTCTTAGAGACATCAAACTATGAGACAGCTTCTCATTCTTAGAGACTCAAACTCTGAGACAGCTTCTCATTCTTAGAGACATCAAACTATGAGACAGTTTCTCATTCTTAGAGACATCAAACTATGAGACAGCTTCTTATTCTCGGAGACATCAAACCATAAGACAGCTTCTTATTCTCGGAGACATTAAACTATGAGAGAGCTTCTCATTCTCTGAGAGAGCTTCTCATTCTTAGAGACATCAAACCATGAGACATCTTCTCAATCTTGGACCAAAGACAAAAATGTTAGAATTGTTTTTTTTTGTGGCGGCGGGACGGTGGAGGTGGTTTTGGTGGTAGATTATACGACTTCTGATGACTTCGAATTCCTCTCAGGCCCCATGTTCTCTTCAGGCGGAACCAGCGCAAATAAAACGTGACCAGCTCAGAGACAGGTCCTAGGATATCCGCTTGTCTCTGACAGGCAGCGCATAAAATGTATTAGGAGGATCGCGCTAAAAAAACAAGAAAAAAAAAAACAAGAAAAAAACAAGAACGAACAAACAAAGAACAACAAAACTCCAAAACAAACAAGCACTACAACAACAGACTGTTAAATGGCTCACATTTATTTTTACATAGACGGCCGCACATAATGTTCCTCTCCACGGTCTTCATTTTCGCTACGGGTCCACTGAACGCGAAGTCTCTATTCTTATTGTCTCAGCCAAGTTGACATTGACAACAGGAAGAATCTATTGTGATAATAAACAGGTAGTAGGAATAACACGTTATTTCTATTGGAGGCCTAACGTGACAAGTTTATGTTTATCTTGTGCTCAAAACAATGAATAGAGTTTTGAATTTTGTTACCTCAATGACAAAAAACAAAGAATTTTCTATAATAGATTTGTAATACGTCAGCACAATCATCGGGGTGTTAGTTGTGTTTACGACTGCTGATTTTGTTTTTATTGTTATTTTGTTTATGAATGTTAATTTTGTTTTCATTGTTGGTGCACGCCTAAATGGTAATGTAATTTTCTTGCTGTTGTTGTCTTTGTTGTTGTTGTTCTTGCTGCTGCTGTTACTTCATTGTTTTTTTGTTTGCGTTGGTGTTTCTGCCTGCTGCTGGTATTGTCGTTGTTTTTCCGTTGTTATTGTTATCATGTTGGTGTTGTTGAATGGGTCCCTATTAATATTTGTTTAACCGATGCCTCTCAACATGGCTCAATAAATGAGAAGATAAATTGTACGGCTTAACATCACGAAAGTCGCAATGCATTGTTGTTGGTAATAAAATTTACAACACGATTGTATTTATTTCTTAGCTACTTTAGGGAGGCGCGGTGGCCCTGGGGTAGAACATCGGCTTCCGGCGCAAAAGGTTTGGGTTCGAGCCCTGGTGATTGCGCTCCCTACTGGTTGGGTCGGTGTTAGTTTAATGTGAACGGCTGAGACAGGAGTCATGGTATCCCCGCCCTGTCTCGTGTGTGGCAGCACATAAAATTGTCAGACGTCCGACATTATAGCCAATATAGTGCTGATGTTGGACGTTAAACCAACTCAACTGAACAACTTGGCTAATTTAATAAAATCTTAAAACATAGACACGTTAGTGATTTGCTTTATCTTTGACCCGTTCCAACCAAATTTAGCGAGTTCTTCTTCTTGGTGCAGATACGCGATACGATAGTACAAAACCGCCCCTCCGTCAAAGCTGTGCACCAGGTGTTGGAAACAACGTTTACATCAAATCATAACTCCGGAATTTATACCACACAGCCATAGATGGTATTGGCGGAGAGTATGGGAGCTATTAAAAAAATTAGGGCATGGAAGGAATGGGGTTGGAGTGGGTATGAGTCCGGTCCTATTTTAAAACATAGACACGTTAATGATTTGCTTTATCTTTGAACGGTTCGAACCAAATTTAGCGAGTTTTTCTTCTTGGTGCAGATACGCGATACGATAGTACAAAAACCGCCCCTCCGTCAAAGCTGTGCACCAGGTGTTGGAAACAACGTTTACATCAAATCATAACTCCGGAATTTATACCATACAGCCATATATGGTTGTGGCGGAGAGTATGAGGCTATTAAAAAAATTAGGGCATGGAAGGAATGGGGTTGGAGTGGGTATGAGTCCGGTCCCTTCTGGGGCCAAGTTTTGATTTTATCTGCTCAGAAGCCTAATGGACCTTTCAACAGTTTTATCTCTGGGAGCTTTAGTAGCGCATTGGAGGTAATAGTCGTGTAACTGTCTCCTCTCAGAATGTTATCTAGAGTCTGCGTGTCTCCGCTCCGTCTCTTTCTGTTTGTTCTTCCCTCAGTATCAGCTCTTCTCTCTTTTTGTTTATTCCATTTTCCTCTATCACCCTTTTTATTGTTATGTCTATTATCTTTTCTTGTTCATCTGCCTCTCTCCTCTGTATAACTCGATATTTTTATGTCTATCTTTCACAGCGCTGTTTATGTCTATGTCTCTGTGCATGAACATTGTTGTTTTTTTTACTTATTCACCATTCTTTGTAGGTTCTATGTATTACAGGTGTTCTCTGTCTCTGTCTCTCTCTCTGTCTTTCTCTCTCTCTATCTCTATTTTCATTTCTTATTTTCATCTCTCTCTCTTTCTCCATCTTTTTCCCCCCCCCCCTCTCTCTATCCCTCTCTCTCTTTCTCCCTTTCTTATTCATCTCTCTTCTTATTCACCCTCCCTCCCCCCTCTCTCTATTATATATAATGCTTCTTTATGGCCTACAAACCGCGGTGAATGGACAGCTAGCCAATGTTACCTTGCCCCCAGTCCAGAGGATCGCGTACAATGCCGGGGATGCTGCATGTTTAAGATGTCGAACAAAAGGAAAGCTCTCAGCAGATGAGACGACGCGAGCGTCAAGGACTGGGAGATTTGACTGGGACAGAGCCGGCATAGAGCACTGACCGAATGGACCAGGCACGATTCATCGTCAAACAGTTCCATCAGTTAGTAAGGAGCTCAACTGCCATGTTGAATTTCCAGATTGAATCACGCGTCTATATTTCGGAGTTTTGGAGCCTGACCATTGCATACTAAGTGATTGCGTTTTATAGCGATACGTAATTTTCAACTCAGCTTACAAAAGTTTGAGTCTAGAGTTTAATGGTGACGAAACAGCGTTTTAAATGGGAGTGTTCCTCCATATCTTTCCTCACCTAAAATCTATGTAGTTTTCAATGATGTAATTTTCCCATGAAGATCCTAACCAGAGGCATGGGCATTAGCTGAGATCGAACCCTAGACTTCTTTGTCAGTCCAAAATACTACAGATTGCTTTTAACGTTATCATTTTCTTTCAGAAAACAGTGTTTTACGACTCTTGGTTTATCTGGTTACCTCCATTTTTCCCGGTTTGGTTGGTTCATTGATTTCTTAACACCCCTCCCACATCAGCAGCTTGGATTTACCGTGAGCAGACCCTAAGATTGACACCTGAGAATTGTACGTGCATACAATAATATGGTAATACCAGGACGTCGGTCACATTGATATATACTGGCAGTAGGGAACGATATCCGACGTATACATTTTTCAATCCTGATTTCGAACTGGGTACCTCCAGATTGGGGGTATTCAATCCTGATTTAGAACTGGGTACCTCCAGATTGGGGGTCTAGTGGGCTGCCACCTGCACGATCACGCTTTCTCAAGAATAATTTTCAATCAGCGCCGCAGTGTCACGATTGCGCATGCGCCGAACAGAGCGCTGTACCTGGGCCGGACTTCGTTATGTCGTGTCTAGTTGGACCCATCGATTCCACGCAGTAAACGCCTAGCGCTCGAGGCCGCCTGCTACAGGCTTTGCGACCACACGATGATTATGGATGACATAATGACACCTCTTAAGCATGAGGTTTTCTGACCACCCATTGGCTCTAGGTAAGTCTATAAAGCTATGGTTGCCATTGGTTGGACGCCGATGCATGATTCTCTCACCTACCGTCTTGAATCTCGCCTTGAGCCCCGATGTGGCAAGGCCTGTAAAACCAGAGGGGGCACTAGATAAGACAGAGGCTCCAGCAACCTTGTGCTCAACGGTAGCATTTTTATGGTTGTTTTAGGTTTCTTTCTTGTGGGGGTGGGGGGGGGGAGGGGGTACCATTAACACGACATTGATGTTTGCAGTCTGCTGTCAGGTATGTCATTCGCTCCGCTCAAACATAGACCGTTCCATCTATCTTACTAACTCTATCTAGCTCTATCAATCAATCAATCTATCTATCTATCTATCTATCTATCTATCTATCTATCTATCTATCTATCTATCTATCTATCTATCTATCTATCTATCTATCTATCTATCTATCTACCTAGTATGAATTTGTCTGTCTATCTGTCTGTCTGTCTACCTATCTATCTATCTATCTATCTATCTATCTATCTATCTATCTATCTTTCTATCTACCTAGTATAAATTTGCCTGTCTATCTATATCTTCTACCAACTTCATCATCTTTCTATCTCTGGTCTTGCATTTCTGTGATTCTCTAATTGTATCTCCTCCCAATTCTCTCTCTCTCTCTCTCTCTCTCTCTCTCTCTCTCTCTCTCTCTCTCTCTCTCTCTCTCTCTTATATAATGATAATTTGTCTTTCCATTTCTTTCAAAGGGTTATCAGATACCCCAACGATTTTTTAAAATTATTTATATCCTCCTTCTTTTTCCCTGAATGTGTGTGGTTGTGCATTCAAAGTCTGTCCCTTCTCTTGTTATAAACCTTTCTTTTTTATCTCTTCTCTCATCTTTGAAGCTTTTTTTTCCTAGTTTGATTTGTATGTTGTGTTTTTATGTGTGTTATTGACAGTGACATTATGTGTCCTTAAATGGTTTTACTAAATTTCTACCGTGCGATACTAAATTGAGCTACCCGTCTTTATCCGTCTTACCTAATAAAAAGACACGTTCAACAAACACTGTTAGCATCGTCGTTAGGAGCTTCCTGAACACTAGATTAGAAAAACCTGATAAGCGTGATTGTTATTTATTACGTTATGATGTCTTGTGGGTGATGTGAGCACGAGTGTAGACACTGAACTAGACCATTCAGAATTGTTTTTGCTGGAAAGTTATATATATATAATTATATATAT
>RQTK01000369.1:1894-25938 GCA_003991915.1 Elysia chlorotica | reverse complement strand
GGAGCTACGCATGAACAGAGAATGATCCACGGGGAGCTACGCATGATCAGAGAATGATCCACGGGGAGCTACGCATGAACAGAGAATGATCCACGGGGAGCTACACATGAACAGAGAATGATCCACGGGGAGCTACACATGAACAGAGAATGATCCACGAGGAGCTACACATGAACAGAGAATGATCCACTGAGAGCTACGCATGAACAGAGAATGATCCTCGGGGAGCTACACATGAACAACCTTTCACGACAAACAGCGTCTTTGTGTTTATAATCATCCTACACTTATTTGGCTGAACTTGCGCACCTTGGTTGTTGGTTTGGGTGTCAGCTCTGCATAGTGCTCACACCGAAAAGACCCAAACCGAATAATACGGAACTAAAATAAAACAAAAATAGTCATACACTGTAGACCCAGCCCCTTTTGAGTGCCTTCGATCTTTATTTATACAACAAATGCTGCATCAAAGTATTTTTATCTTCTCTTTATATCTAATCTTCTATTGGCGCTTTCAAGTTTTGCTTAAATCTTTTACTTTTCCCCCTCTTTTCTTTGTGTCTAGGTCTTTCAATTGCGCTATAACCTTTTGCCTTTTTATTTCTTTTTCTTTTCTTTTGATATTAGGATCGTATCAGCGCTCTCAGCCTTGCGTTGTTTTCTGACCAACTCATTCAAATTCCAGTCCCTCTTCATTTTTAGATCATCAAGATTCATATCTAGACTAATTCCGAACTACTGCATTCCTGAAGGTCTAATTCTGGTGAGACAATAATCCGATGGTGAATTAATTTCACTGCCGCAAACTAAACTGGTTTGCCAGACAATGAAATCCGCTTTTTTGCATTTCTTATTCTTTGCCGAAACAAACATGACGATAGAAAATTGAATATTAATGTTGTGGTTGAAACTCAAATTGATTGTGTGTGTGTGTGTGTGTGTGTGTGTGTGTGTGTGTGTGTGTGTGTGTGTCTCCATGACTACTCTTTCAATGCAGATTCAGAGCCAGAAAGACGGCTCTTTTCGTACTCAAATTATAAAAGTTCCCATGACTCAAACCACAGAATTTGGTCGAATAGAAAGCGATTCTGCTCCATTTCTCTATTACTCAAACCACATAATGTATCTTGACTGGCGATTTTTTAAAATTCGCAGCGAAAGGCTAAGGCCAATCTACGAGCGATTTGAGCATATCAGGATCTGTTCGCCAATCGATCGATTGGAAATTCACGCACAGATAAACACTCCTTCTCTCCCGAACAAATCAATAATTGGAGAGAATTAAAACAACGACAACAAACAAACAAACAAACAAAAACAAAAAACAACTAATAAAAAAAAAACAAACAAACAATCGAGCTTACTTATAAGCCAGTATGATTAATGCCCTTTTATCCCCCTTTAACAGTTTGTCTATGGCTGAAATGGGGGCCTGTGTTTGACCAATAAGATTAGAGATTATTGTTCTTTCATTTCTTTTTTAGTTCGTTTTCCGCAAGCAGTTATCGGGTCTAGGGCTATGAGATTATTCATGTAAGTTCTCTGCTCCCTGTACGTTCTCTCTCTCTTTCTCTCTCTCTCTCTCTCTCTCTCTCTCTCTCTCTCTCTTTCTCAAGATTAATTAAAATTAGCCTCTATGCTGAGGAAGATCTCTTTAAATTTTGTATTTTTATTGCAATCCTCCTACCCGGAATCTCCCGAATTTTTATTTTAGGCACCTAAGGCAAACATCTTCCTCTCCCATCTATCCCGCCCCTTCTCTGCCGTGCGCGATACAAATTCGTTACTATTTAAGTTAACTCCTCATTCTCATACACTCCGTCCTATCCATAATGCAGATCGACTTAGAACAACCCGTTTTAAACCTATCCGATTCCACATGGAATGATATCCAAATAATAACTTGAAAGTTGTTTAACGCGCTTATAAAGAATTTAAATAGGTTCGAAGTGGTCTGTACTAAATTTGATGTCATAAAACTTATTCGAAGGATGGTGGCGGGATATCTACCATGTCTGTTTTTCCTCCTTCTTACAAACACATGCTTACCGAAGAGAGATGTTTACTTTTTTTACCTGAAGGGTCTAGGTATTATTTCCACTAAAGGACATATCAATGTGCAGAATTTTATTTTAGGACCATTATTCACCAGACACTGGCCAACCTATCACCTGAGACAGTGCTCCTGGTATCCTTGACTAAAGGTCTTGTAATAGCTACGGCCATAGTTAAACGAAGAATCTACACTGGCGACCAATGACTGTAACTATATAAATGGGCATATAGAGAAAACGAAAGAATGAGAGATAAATTGCAAAGTTCGTGCATGCACTCTATAAAGCTTTTTAAAATGTTGCCTTGAAGGAGCTTGTAAAATGATTGCTGATGTTCTTTTCCTATTTATAAAAAATATAATATTCGAAGCGGCATTAACTTTCAAGACCGCTTTGCTTTCTATGCTGATTGGGATTAACGTGAAGTGAAAAGAAAGTGAAAAGAGAGGTGCTAACAGCGGACTGTCTAGAAAATTATTCCACTGTGGCTTGAATTAGTGAAAGAAAGCGGTCACTGGAATCAATGAGCGCATAAATCAATCACTGATTCCATCGATTAGTAGTCCAATCTTACGGCGTTTTAAGGCTTTTGTTCGCTGGAGAGAATGTTTTTGTTGTTGTGATTTTTTTACTGTTTGTCATTCTTAATCTATTATCAGTATTACCTGTCTCTGTCTCTGCCGCTCTCCCTCTTTCTCTCTCCCTCTATCTCTCCCTATCTCTCTCTCTCTCTGTCTCTCTCTCTTTATATATGTTTCGCTTCCTCTGTTTTTCTGTTTGCGCCTCCTTCCTTTTCTGCCTCTCTTTCATTTATTCTTTCCTTTTATCCATCTATATATCACTCCATATCCCTCTCTTCTCTCTTCATCTCTTACCTCGCCATTCTTGAATGTATGGAGCTCACCTAAAAGTATAGCTACTGACACCCAATTAACAATCAAGAACGACATAAATGTAGACTGACGCTCTCACACTTTGTTTCCTATAATACTGAAACACACCAACTCTGCACTTTCTCAATCTATTTATAGATCGCTGCGAACACTCACCATCATTCAGGCTAAATAAGTGCAAACTAAAGTGCCCAGAAGAGAACTGCTCATATTAGCGGGAATTCGCGTACTTCGCACTGAAGCTAAACATGGCACGTTTTTGCTCTCGCGCGCATAAGGACATTGCTCAAATGGTAGATACTATTATTGTTCATACAGCGATTCTTTGTGTGGCAGCTTGTAAAATCGTCTGACGTTAATCTCAGGACTTTTCTGCGAAATGGGCTTGCTGTTTACGATGGACGCTACGAAACAAATTCGCCCCCTTCAAAAAAAAAAAGAAAAAAGAAGCAATCCACAAATAAACAAAACAAAAAGATCGTTTTTGTATTTTAGAATATTAGATTATATTAAGCTCCGTAAAAACAAATTGATACACAAGAGAAAATATCCAAGGACAGGCAGTTACGGGTCTTTAAAACAATAAAGGAAAGCCGTTTGGTTAATTGTTCAGTGATCTGGATAGACAAAGGAAGGTCCGCTGTTGAGACAAACAGATTCAAATTGCTTGAATCATAAACTCAACCTGTGTTGAGTTTAGACCATGGGTAGAATGTGTAAACAGGGAATTTTTAGCCGCCCAAGCTGCCAGAAGTTGTCCACTTGCAATGTGTTTTAGGTACGATAGTCACGCGTCTAAACATAGTTCCTCGTTGCACTTACTAGCCCTGGTCTCTGCTCACTTGGGCTGAGCACGTGACGTGAGTGATGCTCACACGGCGGAAATAGCAGCGATTAGCAGCCCATCAAACCACCAGGCGCTACACAAGTCATTTTACTACTGGAGATTGGATGATGGCTCACAACTTTTACCAACCCTGATAGTCATCATCAGTTTACGTCAACAATAACTGCAATAACCGCAACAACACTACATGTACTACTACTACTACTACTACTACTACTACTACTACTACTACTACTACTACTACTACTACTACTACTACTACTACTACTACTACTTCTACTATTAACACAACCACTACTAATATTTCTACTATTTCTACTATTGCTTCTTCTGTTATTTCTTTTTATCCATCTTATTCTCTTTCTTTACATTGGCTCCCTCCAGCTTTCTCCCAACATTTCCGAAGCTGTCAGTGAAGTTTCACCTCAGCACAATAAACCATTTAACAGTATATTGATAGCTTCTACGTTCACATTTTATGACCCGTCGTAAAGACGACTTCAATGGGTGCCATTTTGTCATGGTACCACGATCGTTGACACAAAGACCATAATGGAACCCTTAGGTATCAGTGGTTCCGTGAATAACAAGACATTAATAATAACAAAAAGTGAAAGGCAAATGACAAGATAGGCTTCACTAGTTTTGGTTTCTGTAGTAGCGAATTGATTATATGCACCCGATCTTTGAGCTATGTTAGCAATGTCAATGGTTGGAATGGGGACACCACAGCCCCGATGTCAGTTAACACAGAGACCGATGTTCGATACGTTTGACTAATGGTCGTGGTGGTACCTGGTGTGCGCCGCAGTCTCTCGCACACTTGCAGACTTTGAGGTCGGTACCTCAACAGGTTAGTGCTCAAGAATACAAGGGAATGCTTGTCGTTCGAATCTCAGTGATTTCCGAGTTTCCATACCGTGTTGATTTCAAGACCTAGGAGGCGTAAGAGCTCAGTCGGTAGAGCTCTGCACTGAAGAGCGGGAGGTTCGAACGAAGAATCTCAACTTGTCTTCTTGTCTTCTTATAGATCGTTTCGAGAAACTTGGGGGGGGGGGGGCATGCTGTTCGAAGTTATCGCCTCTTGCAATTGCTTTGAGACCAAGCTAAGCGGGAGAATGACTTAAAAACTAAATCAGAACTATAAATTCATTAATTGAAACCAGTTGTTTATGTAACTCTTGCTGCTCCTGATGTTGAACTGAGGAAACACCTTTGCCTTCGCCCATGAAGACTAGCTAAGAGAAAAGATTTTTTAAGATACTCATTTCTTACTGGTCTTTTCAACTGCATATGAAGAATTATACAATAAACACAGTGTAAGGGAGTTTCCGGGGATGGGTTCGTTAAGTTCGGAAAAAGACTTAGTTTTAGTTTTTAAATGTTTGAAGCAAGAATCATCAGAAGTTTTGCGTTCATTTGCTCGTTCATATTCTATACTTGTGTGGGTATGCTGTTTCTATTTCACCTGAAGGTGTATTAACTTGGTGTTTATTTTTAACTCACATGGGATACAACTTTTTAGTGTTATTTTTAGCCTAAAACTCTACAGACTTATAGCAGCTACGACCACGGCCTGTCTCATGGGATACATTCCTTTCAGCAGCAATCAATAACAATTTATATGTGTTTTAGTCTTTAAGTCAGTATACCGCTGTTTTGCGCTGTTGCCTATCTTCCCTATACAACCACTGCCACCATTTTATTTAATACTTTCGTAGGCGACGTTCATTAATTCATTAAAAAAAAGGTCAGGGAACAGATATAACAGTAGGCTCTAATTAGAAAAAATCAGTGGTTTAAAGGTTAATGGACTTTTAAATCATACAAGTTAAAACCGCCCTACCGTGCAAACAAATAATCCAATCATTTTGCACAAACGATTGATCCGGTGTTAACCAACATGAAAAAAGGGAAATTTATGCGCAGCTTTTTTGTTCACAGCAGACGAGGACAACAGAATTACGTTCTGAGAGTTGAGAGTTGCAACATTTTTAGTTCAATCAAACGAAGCACTGTGGTGCACCGAGGACATGAAAGTGATATCATAGCAAGGCTATTATTGGACGCCTTGGTATCATGGGGTTTCCAAAAAATCTCAACAAAGTCACATCGCGTCACAGAAATCTAAATATAGGCTGCATCGCGTACATGTTAGCGGCGAAATCGACATTTAATTTGAAAAATAAAAAAAAAACTGACATTTTAAAATCTGTAACAATAAATTAATCCAGCTCCATTTTGTTCAAAGGATTTGAATTTTGTTAAAAGCTTATCAGTTGGATAACACAGTTTCGTAAGCCTCGTACAGCTCTATAATTGGATGCTAGGAATACAATTCGGTACGGAGACTGAGTTGTTCTTGGTTGAGCATCGAACCTCCGCCTTCTCCTCGCTAGTTTAGAGCACTACCGGTTGGACTAACTGAGAGCCCTGGTTTAGTGGCCAGTCCACAGTATGTCAGTTCCATTGGGCTGGGCAAGGCTAACACTGACTGCATTATTCATTATGTACGATACGCCCAGTTGATCTGGGAGGGAAGGGAGATAGAGAGAGATAAAGAGAGAGAGAGAGAGAGAGAGAGAGAGAGAGAGAGAGAAAGAGTCAGAGAGAGAGAGTCAGAGAGAGAGAGTGTCAGAGACAGTCAGACAGAGAGAGAGAGAGAGAGAGTCAGAGACAAATACAGATAAAGAAAAGAGAGATTCAGAGAGTCAGAGAGAGAGAGAGGCAGAGAGAGATAGAGAGAGAGGAAGAGAAACAGACAGACAGACAGACAGACAGACAGACAGACAGATAGAAAGAGAGATCGACACGCCTCTTTATTATGCATTCGATCTGTCCGTTTCCATCTCGCCATCAATACTAAAGCAACAACTTTCTCCTTGCATGTGTACTTTATCCGCATATGATCCCCGGGGAACTTAGAGAGAGGGAGATGGAGAGGGAGAGGGAGAGAGAAAGAGCGAGAGAGAGAGAGACAGGCAGACAGACAAACAGACAGATAGACATAGACAGAGGGAGGGGGGGGGGTATGGGTGGGCTGAGGCACAGCGCTTCACTAGAATATTTTTCCCTGCAAGGTTCCTTATTAATTGCTATAAATTGACTGCTGTAGTCATGAAATCTTCCTTTCATGTAAACACTTTTATATATCATCCTGGTGTCAATGATGAGTCAACAACGAGCGGAAGGAAAAAAAAATCAATTTAACAAAAAAATCGACCAATCATGTACATAGTACTTAGTCCACCAGTCAATTTTTGTCGGTTTTTCTTTGTCCATCTTACTATCTTTGTTTTTTTTCCCTTTCTCTCTACTTTCTCTTTAAATGTTCACACTCTTTGTCTCTTGCTCTCTCTTCCTCTCTTTTTACCCACCTCCCCCCCTCTGTCTGTCTGACTGTCTGTTTGTCTGTCTCTGTCTCTCGCTCTCTCTTCCCCCTCTCCCTCCCCCTCTCTCTCTTTGACGGACTCATTTTCATCTCACAATTCGTAGCGTACACTACCCTTCTATTTCTGAATGTCCATCCTTTCCCCTGCACATCACCCCCTTCTTTAACAAACGGCCAACAACTGTTTACTTTCACTCGTAGATTTTTTAAAGATCGAATAAGAAAGAAAACGACAATAACACCGTCCATGATGGCAAACTAAAACTCCCCGGAGCCTGTTGATTCGTTCATTACGTTTGGTTTGGCATTTCTGGCATAACTGGCATTGCATAGAGATCTTAGGTCACAGTGGCAATGGTATCAATTTTGTGCATCAGTGATTCTAAACACACTGCGTCGGTCACATGTCACAGCATTATTTGTTATTGGTTGATCAGCAACAATCGGTGGTGTTGCTTTAATGTACGTCTATGCGTACGAGTCCTCAGCGAGCAACAACAACCGTCCCCAAATCTACCAATATTTTACCAGTTTTTCTGCATGTCTTCAGTCACCTTCCCCTCTCTCTACTTCTCCAGTTCTCTCTCTCTCTCTCTCTCTCTCTCTCTCTCTCTCTCTCTCTCTTCTCTCCTTTATCTCCCTGTCCCTCTCACCTCCTCCCTCTCGCCCAGGCGATTTCGCTCCCTACTAGTATATACACATATACTATGAAAGATACATATAGATATATATATATAAATGTATATGTATCTTTCATAATATTTGAAGTGAACTGTCTGCATTTTCTGTGTATCTGTTTTTCTGTTTGTTTTATTGTTTTTTTTGTAGTTTTGTTCTTTTGGTCTTGCATTTTCTTTTTCATCTCTCTTTAACTCGCGCACTCTGGCTAATTTTGTGCGTGTTTCACTCTACGTTCTCTTACAGACCCCCCACCCCCCTTGTCTTTTTCGCACACGTCAAGTTAAACGACTATTGCAAAACTATATGATTTAACTGTAACAAATCTCTTCGAGTTATCCCTGTTTTATATGTTATATTAGTTTGTTATTTCTAGCATCACAAAGTTTTTGTGAGTGTCCCGGTGGTGCTCACATTCATCTAGTGCATCAATGACTGGAAAACAAACACACAGCGTCCGTCACGCGCGAGTAGACAAATACAACTGATGCAGAACTAGACGTTATGCAAGTAGAATGAAACCAAGCATCAAAAGGACTCGCTGCTAATGCTGCTTCATCAAGGTTTACGCAACATTGTTTGTTTGAGCCTATTCCCATCTGAGCGTCATTTTGATGAGAATCACTATTGTATTGAGATCGCCGAAAGATATGACATAGCATTCTCGCCTAGTATAGACAGCGTACCTTGTTTATAGGGCCTAGGGGCCTTATCGGTAGAGAACTCGTCTTCAAATCAGGAGACCTGGGATCCTTCAACACTTGCGCCAGTTCTCACCAGTATTGATAAACGATTGATGATATGCTTTCCCAATACCCACAACAGCAACAACAACGTTGCCAACTGTTTGTGTCAGTGTTAGTACAAGGTGGTCGGTTTAGACATAAGTTTGAGTACCTGCTATGTCTCTCTGTGTCTCTCCGAAACACTTACAGGTATCAGACATTTTAATGCTTGGGGCCCATCGCCTTAGAGGATCGTTCATATGAATCTAGGAGACGTTGAATTGTGAGACAGCTTTGCATTTCATACAAATCTGTGCTTGGTCGTTCTGTGAGTGACATAGATCATTATGGATTTCCTTTTCCTCCACACCTCTCCTTATTTATATTTGATTGTCGTGACATAGTTGACTTGGCGCTTTTGCCTGAAAAAAAAAAACCCAACTGAAATGTAAACGGACTTAAATCTATGAAACAGCATAAGAGTGTGACTTCCAAAAAAACTTCAACTAAATTTAGATGCGCACTCACTATTCACTATGAACTATGATGAGAATGAATAGTGGCTGTACAAAGCCACTGCGTATATCATCTTCGGTTTGTATCCTGCTCCTATAATCTCTTGGATAATATAATGCTTTTTGCCTCTCCGTTCCTTCAACACTTGTGCCGCTGATGTTTCACGTGAGACAAAAAGTGTGCTCTTTCATCATAAACAGCATTAACAAAATCGGTGGGACGAAAGCCTGCGGTTACCATGGATTTCCTTTTTTAATAAACAAATGACGCATCTGTGTGCAAAATGCAAAAAAAAAAAACAAACAACAAAAGTTGATACAATACGTGTATTTTCACCGATTTACATGTACCAGGAACATTGTCGATGAAAATGTGCATTGAGATGAGATCAATTATTATTTTATCATGTTGCAGCAATTCCAAAATTGGGAAATTCTAAAAAGCCTCAGTATTATAGTTATTTTAAAAACTGTTATTGTAGTATGTGTGTGTGCGTGCGTGCGTGCGTGTTGGTGGGTTTTGGGTAAAATCCCTTTGGTGAAAATTTGAAAAAGGACAGCAAAGAAAACAAAATGACGGTGCGACAATAACTTTTCGCTTTTTGGAACTATTTTACAATATTCAAATGTCGCATAAGATTTCTATTTTCCTCCAAAGCTTTTCTTATCGAAGTTTTTTTTAAAATTTGTTTTGGGTTTCTTATGCGATTTGCATTCGAACAATACAATTTTTCTTAATTTTTAATATTTCTGTCTAATCTATTTTTAATTTTTTTTTAAAGTAACAAAAATCCCATCAGTTAGTTTAGTCTGTCTGCATCTTTTTATGTTTGCTAATGAAGGCGCAAGATATAAAAACCGATATTAATGAATGATAATGTTCTCACCACACACAGTATTGATAAAGAATGATGATAAGCTTTCCCAATATAGCTCGTAAGGTGAAAGAAGAGTTTGATAACAGTAGCTCAGTCCAGAGCGGGACATATCATAACTACTGAAGGATTTCGAAGACCTAAAACTCCACCAATGCCTGCGAAACCAAGGCCGTGGTGAAAATGCGATGCATGTACAAAGATGTTTAGCAACCAGAAATGTTACTACAATTTACAACATCGTTGCCATACTAAGGCCGAAGAGGTTGGCGTAAAGTTATTGTAGCAATTTTATTATAATTTGTTTTAAGAGAAATGTAAGAGGGAAAAACAAACAAATCAAACACACGACAACCATGAGGACTCATGAATGTAGGGGACAAGATAATGATATTTGCTTTATGCGTAGAAGGACAAAGATAAGGATACAGAGAAAAGAAAGAATACCACATTAAACATATTATGTACTTGATCTGACACAAGTATAATGAAGGTGCGAAACGTAGATTAAAGAGAGGGAGGGAGGGAGGGAGGAGACCCAGGTTACCTCATTGAGCGAGTGATCTATGTGTTTTATGTGTATGGCGAGATATAGAAACAGGTTGAGGTGAGATTTAAATAACTAGGAACGCTGACGAAAGAATGGCAGAGATAGGTAGGTAGATAGATTGGTAGATAGATAGATAAAAATTAAGTAAAGAGGTAGACAGAGAAATAGAGGCAAAAAGAGATTGAAAGAAAAAGAAAGAGTGAGAGAAAATGTGTGTGAGATGGATAGATAAATGGATAAGATAGATAGATAGATAGAGAAGTAAAGAAAAGGCGAGAATGAAAGGTGAGAGATAGCAAGTGTGTGTGTGTGTATGTGTGTGAGGGAGAGATATATAGAAAGTGAGAGAGAGAGAGAGAGAGAGATAGAAAATGAGAGAGAGAGAGTATGATGCCCATGTATAGCTACATTTATTGCTATTTCGCGAGCTCCTGCCCGCCATTTTTCTCGTGAAACCGTCAGACGTCCTGGAGAATCTACCAAGTTTGACCCAGCCACAGGCATTAAACCATCTAGATCAGAACGTTTTCATGACGGGTTACTAGAAATAAAAGCATAAATTTACATAATAGCTTCACATTCCAATTTAAAAAGAAATGTCGTTCTGAAACGCGGCTTGGCGGTTATAATCAGATATAGATCTGCCGCAATAAAAATCAACCCCCCCCCCAAAAAAAAACAACAAAAAAAAAGCAACAAAAAAACAACAACAACAAAAAAAAACAAAACAAAAACAACTATAACAAAACAAAACAAAACAAAAACAAAAAACTAGTAAATAAATCGCCATATTGGGTACCGTCGATTACATTAAAATCAAGACAAATATTTACACCACTCTTGTAGTTTTCATGTCCGTTTTAATTGCTTTTATTCTTTGTTTTTGTTTTGTTTATGTTCCGTCCACAAAAACGGAACAGACAGGAAAGCAATAAAAATGGTTTGAGGAAAATTAACGGATAAAATAGATGGTTAAAGACTTGAGAGAGCTAAAAATTACAGCGTAGGATAACGAATATCAACGTATGTTGTGGATTATGCCCCTGGCATGTTGACGGAAACTACCACGGAGAGCGATGTTATACAACCCTTTTTATTTACCTCTCATTGTGTAATTGGTTTTTCTGTTCTGGTTCTTTCCTGGTGGACAGTTGGATCACAATCATGCCCTTCCGACATCGATTTAGAGCCTTTGATTCAGGAAATGGAAAGATGAGTTACATCGATGCGGCGTTTAGTGTCTTTAATTACACAGACCTGGATCAATGGAGGCGGACACGTTTCCCCTGGCTAGGATTCCATGACCTGTGATACATAACAAAACAATGTTGATTGGTGGCTTTTAATTTTTTTGACGTCCATTTTCCAGCAAGCAGATTATCTTAAAAGTATGCAGCCCCCAATAGTAACGTCTGGCGATTTTTACGCACTGCTATATTTAGACATGGCGGGGATACCAGGACTTCTGTCTCAGCCGCTCAAATTTTTTCGACGCAGACTCAATGAATGAGGAACAAGGCGGCCTGATCGGGATTCGAACCAGGGACTTGGCGATTAAAAACCTTACGCTCTAACAACTGAGCTGGCCCCTACTCCCGACCAGTTCTGATTCCTGTAAACTGTGATACCAATCCCGCTTGCAAGAAGTGAATATTTATTTGGCTCTGTGGCCTGGCTATTTCTCTAGTCCCGGAAGCGGGCGTTTCACCGCTACACGGAGATCACCACTGTACAGAAGTCACCACAGAACCATACAGAAGCCACTTAAGATATCGATTGAACGTACACGAGGATATCAGTTTCTGTTGAATTATTTACTGTCACCGTTTTAAATTTCTTTGGTTTCTTTTGATTTTCTGCTCAACAGACCTGATATTGATTTCTGAAATCACTTTGAAAAATGTAGTAGCGTTATAAAAACCGACTGTCTGTCTGTCAGTGTGTTTGTCTATTTGTCTGTCTCTTTGTCTCTATGCCTTTCTCTCCCAGTTTCTCTGTCTCTATGTCTATCTCTCCGTGTCTCTCTGTCTCTGTCTATCTCTGTCTCTCTTTTCTATCGCTGTCTGTCTCTGACTCCCCCGCATTCCTTCTCCTCCCCCTCCCCCCTCTCTCCCCTTCATTTTGGCCTTCCTCTCACTCACTGCTCTATTTTCCCAGAGCTAACTCCTCCTTCCCCTCCCGTTCCCGAATGCCCACTCAAGCTTAACTGAGTGCATTTTAATCCTTTTTCACTTTAAGCAGAATTTATAACATTCACTTAATGGTCGACTCCTGTCATGATTTCCGATTCTATTTCCCGACTTTTTCGATTCTTAATGTAATAAGTAGCTTTTTTTGGATCTGCGTAGAGGTTATGGTTAAACATTGGTAACGCCTTTCATTCGTTGGAAAAAAAAATTATTTATTTTATTGATAGCCGTGGCGCGTCCCAGTACTTCGTCTGTGACACTTGGGCCACCTTCTCGATCCTTTTGTGACCTCTCTCCATTTCTGTCTGGTGCTTTTTGTGTGATCTTGGTCAGTTCGTCATTTGAGTTTGGTTGGATACTATATCAGTTCGAGACCTCTTAAGGAAATAATAGGATTGGACAAAAGGTTTCGTCATTAAGTTAAAATTGTCTTGTTAATTTATACAGAAGTCGACGCTTCTTCGCAAGAAACCCATAGGTTTTAGACTAGAAACCTTACAGCCTGTACATCTTAAAACTTCTCTTGCTTTCGCTATGTCAGTATCGGCAATAAAACCGTTACTGTGCTGACGTGTCGTAAAAATAAACTGTCAGTATCAGTTGCCTTCCGTCTTCGATGTGGACGTTTTTCTAAAGAAGTGGTATCATTACTTGGAACTAGATCTAGATTAGACTTTGGGTAGTATAAAAATTTGCGATACGCTTAAATCCTCAACTAAGGGCAGTTATTGCTAGCTTAAAGTACACATCACCGGGCGTGTACACCACCCTACATCTTAATGTACGCCTGCGCGCTTTGATGTTCCTGTCCAAATTGTGGAAACACACTATACATTATTGTTTCTGTCTAAATAATGCACATAGACTGTGTGTATCGCAAATATTTTACTTTAAAAAGGTAAAAAGCTTTTCTTTAGGCAAAAAACAAAACAACAACAACAAACGTTAAAGTAGGAGCTACGATTTATTCGACTCTACAAGCATATAGTTTATATTTGAACTAATGCAGTTATATATTGTGGTTATAGCCGAATTCGGACTAAACACTAGGCGTAGCAAATTTTGGACAGAAATCCGTATAGAGTGTAGAGGGAGAAGCACTAGTGAGTAAGACGCTCTCTAGAATCACTAGCAGTTCGGACGAACGCCTACAATATCGCTGTGTCATTGGATCTTGAAAATCGTCAAGTTGACAATAGTGTGTGCGTATCAAAAGACTTAGGGATATGTCGCAGGATCTCTGATGAAAAAAGACTCATAAAAAGACATCATCAGATTCTAAATTGCTTCCTGTGTTCGTTTAGCATAAGATGAAACGGACTTTAAACGTATTTGCACCTTATTTTGTCATAGATTGCACTATGGGTCGCATAATAGGAACTTCCTCCTTAATAAAACTGCCTAAGTAAATGAAATTTTTAGATGATGAAAGACCAGTATTTAATTAAAAGAAATAGCGAGCTTTACGTTTCAAGATATCGATTTTTTTTAATTCTTCGAGATAAAATTATTTATTGTCAAAATAGCTACAAGGGTCGTTGATTTCGCCCGTTTATGTTAATCATTCTATGGTGAGTAGCACACACGGATCTGGGCAGGAGAATAATGAGATAGGGAAACAAACGGAGCTAAATATCACCCTAAATTTTTAGAAATACTGCAAGTTTGGTATTTCAAAATCAAAGATAGTATTCCTTGTTAATTTCCTAATACGTTTTCAATTGTTGCAACTAAGATTGTAATAAAAATGTATCTCACTACCTGTTTCCCCCTTCGTCTCTATCTTTTATATCTCTCTCCCTCTCTCTCCCCTTCTCCCTTGCTCCTTCTCTCTGTCCTTCTCTGTCTGTCTGTCTGTCTGTCTGTCTGTCTGTCTGTCTGTCTGTCTGTCTGTCTGTCTGTCTCTGTCTCTCTCTCTGTCTCTCTCTCTCTCTCTTTCTCTCTCTCTCTCTCTCTCTCTCTCTCTCACTCTCTCTATGCCTTCTATCTAGGACGTGTCTAGCCCGACACCTAGGAATATCACAAAAAAAGATTTGGTGTGCCCATGCGCGAGGATGATTTCACTTTACCCACCCTCTACTTCTAACCGCAGATCCAGTTCATGCTAACCGTCTTTGGCACTACTTTATTAAATAATAGATATAATCAAATTATCTATGGGTCTATGTTACTCTTCTTTGTCACATCTAAGTAAATGAATATGATGACTCTGGCAACAATGTTTCTCTTGTCCTAAATAGCCATTTGTAAACAATTTATATACAAACTACATGTGATAAACTTGCAATGATCGAATCCAACCAAGCCACCAAGCCAATTATTTTAAAAAGTTTAACAGAAGTCTGAGTATTGTAAAACGTGTGGTCAGAAAATACCGGTCTAAAAATGTTTATTGGATTATTGTTTTAACTGAGATAACTATAATTTATAGACAAACGGTTCTTTTGTCAAATAATATTTAAAAAAAACAACAACTTATCACGCAGCATCTCTACACTCCAGTGAAATCATAGATGAAAAATATATGTATGTTCCTAACAAGAAGCCGACTGTGCGGGTTAGACAGTACTTTGATATACTGTTACATCAGGAAGTAAGTTTTTGGTGCACACTACTGAAGGACCATCGAGGCTAAGATTGTTACATTTTAAGGGGTCACATAAATATGACGCTCACAGGAATCTAAATTTGGAACTAATGAACTGCCTTAGATAATTGTTTAGCTTACAGTCCGTTTATAGCAGCTATTTTCTTTTGTTTAGTTATCTGTTGCGCTTTAGCTTTACGACTGCAATTCTGAATAACCATGCAGTAGTCCAGGGCTACAAAACGGTCGTGCATTGAGCAGGTATATATAAAGGAGTAATCTCGAAGCCTTTGAGTGTGGACTTGTCAATCGCATTATTATCTATATTTGATACTTATAACGTGTTGTTATGAGTTAGATCCGACATGGGCTTTAATCTGGTAACACTTTTGAGTCAGCGCAATTTTACAGTTTTCGCAAAAAAAAAAGCCTTTCATCTTATATAAAGCTGTCAATTTGGAACTAATGAACAGCTACTTTAATATCGGTCTCTTCCACAATTCCACCACGAAAGCTTTACATAGGGAGAAACTGGCTCAAATGGTAGTGCGTTCGTGTCCCATTCGGTAGGTCTGCGGTTTAATACATACAATGGCTCAAACATTTATTTGCATGATTTCGTCCCCTACTGATTGGGTCGGTGTTAGTATTATTTGACCGGCAGAGACAGGAGTCATGTCTCACCACTCTGCATCGCGTGTGGTAGCATTAACACTGTCAGACATCAGTTTGGGGGCCCGTCCACAAATAATGCTGACGTAGGACGATAAGCAACCAACTCAAGTCAGCTCAGCCCTACGTCCCCATGGTATCCCCGCCCTGCCTCGTGTGTGGCAGCACATAGAATTGTCAGACGTCAGTCTTGGGGCCCGTCCACAATATAGCCTATATAGTGCTGCTGTTGTACGTTAAGCCAACCCAACCCATCCCATCCCCAGAAAGCAGGCCCAGTTCGCGGTGTAGGCTGCAGGCTGAGTCACAGGGAGGTCCGGGCCGGCACAAGGGTGTGTTTCCGTGCTTCCGTCTCTCAGCGCTGGACGGGAGCTCTGACTCTCTGAGCTCTCCCGCTACCTCCAACCCATGGGCGTTGAGGTCATGCGATAGACACAAATAGATTTCTTCATAAGTGGTTGTCTATCATGAATTCATTGTCAAAAAATACAGTTCTAAGTGACCTTCAATAATGACGCATAGTAAGTGAGAAAGTTGAGATATAGCTCCAGGCTAAAGTGCTCATTGTTGATTTCGAACGTCTTGCTAGTAATCGCTGTGTGTATATTTCATTCCTGTGTCATAGAGACATAAGTGAGACATTTAGACAATTTTGATCGTGGGATAAACACTAGGGGATTTGATTCCTTATTAATTACCAATGTTGCTGTTTTTCTTTTTTTTTTTTCCTCTCGGAATACATCACAGTGAGGAACTGTTCAAAACAGTGGATTAGATTTAACATGCTAAAAATAGTTACAGGACACGCTATTCGATTTTGACTTCCTTAATATTAAACGAAAACAAAAGAGGCTTCAATTATGAATTGATTAAGGCTGTTACTTTAATGCCTAAATGTCCGTGGTAAGTTTTATTGTTGTTAACTATTATCCATGTTATGCTATTTTTTAATTTTATACATTTTGCCTGGTATATAATTACTTTAAACAAATGCAAATCAAGTACAGTATTTTAGGAAGAAATAAATGAATCTTTTACATTGACCCTGGGAAATTTAGATTAAGGCAGCCTTATTATTTTTTTTTAATTAAATCTTAATTATCAAGCAAGGCTAGAGAGAGAGAAAGGTTATTCTCTCAGTTGTGAATTACAGACCCACCGATGTGTTGTTGCATTCCCTAGTTTTTAATTTTACATTGTTAAGAGTGTAACCCATAGTGTTTCCGTGTCTCAAAGCATAAGGACTTCCTTCTCACAATGGAAAAAGAAACAAAAGGATTTAAGTACTGATTATGAATGGGCAGTTTTTATTTCCCATAAATCGCATTAGAACATGGTAATGGTGTCGCCCCTCTTTCTTTTGTTCTTCATAACTCTAAAGATGCCAGGATCCAATGTGAATTAATTTCAACCTTATTACTAGAGTAGTGAGCTGGTTCAAGTAGTAAAGCTTTGAGCTACAGGTTAGAAAATACTAGGTTCTGTCCTACGATCAGGCAAGTTTTAAAGTCGTAGGCCTACTCTCTACCGGCTGAGCTCCCTCACTCTTCATACATAGCGTTCTAACCCGTTTTCTCGTTCATTTTGTCATAGTTGTAATAAGGACAAGCATAGATTAAGCCAGTTTCGGAGATGCAATAAAAAAAAACCCATTGTAAGTAGAAAGACCATGGTCCATGCATTGAGATAAAAATATTTAACACTGTGAGTTTGAGTTAAAAAAAACGACAATTTGAATTAAGGTTTGCCACAGGGCTATTGCGTATTAACGCATCAACTCAGAAAGGCTCATTTTTTGTCACTCCTTTGTACTTGTTTGTGGATATCGCAAAGCAAGCCAATAACTTGTTTGTGGATATCGCAAAGCAAGCAAATAACTTGTTTGTGGCTGAGCGCGCTGTTGACTCACGCCCACTGGACAGATGGTCCCTGCCAGGGGATGGGCAGGCGACCTCTCATTCTCTCTCTCTCTCTCTCTCTCTCTCTCTCTCTCTCTCTCTTTCCTTCCTTCCCTCTCTTTCTCTCTCTCTTCTCTTTCGTCCTTTCTCTCTCTCTCTCTCTCTCTCTCTCTCTCTCTCTCTCTCTCTCTCTCTCTCTCTCTCTTTTTCTCTCTCTCTCTTTCTTTCTCTCTTCTCTCTCTCTCTCTCTCTCTCTCTCTCTCTCTCTCTCTCTCTCTCTCTCTCTCTCTCTCTCTCTCTCTCTCTTTTCTCTCTTTCTCTCTGTTTTTGTCTGCCTGTAAGTCCAACTGTCTGTCTCTCCTATGTATCTTTCTCTGTCTCCCTCCGCCTCTATGTCTCTCTCTCTCTCTCTCTATCTATCTATCTCTACCCCCTCTCCCTCTCTCTGCAGGGGATACATCTGCTTCTGCTGTGACGGACTTCCTTTACACCTTCTTCTCCTTCCAATCCCAGGTTTTAGTTTGGCGACTTAACATAGTTTCAGTATTTAAAAAAAGTAGTAACTAATAATTTTCTGTATATCTGAAGGACTATATATACTTGATTTAAGGGTATGTTTTTATTTATATATTGGAATTATTTTGGAATTAAACACTTGTATTAAAAAAAATTAAATAGACAATTGCATGGTTTGAGTATTTTTTTAGCATTTACGTTTGTGTATCCACATCAGATATTAATTTTACTCCTTCTTGTGGATATTTCAACTTCCTTGTTGTACATTTATCATTGCCCGTCAACGCTTGTGGTTAGTGTTGCTCTCCTTACGTCTAGTGTTCGGAATTAACAAGTGAAAGTGGATGAAACATTCGCCGGCGACGGTTTAGCAGTTCCTTGACTTATCTACATACTGCGTGCCTGTGGTTCAGTTATCGTGATTTTCTGAATGGGTCAGACATTAACCTTCATGTACTATCGTCATTTTGGAACTTTTTGTAAACCCTTTACCATTTATGTGACATTAGTGTAGGATAAGACTAACGAAAAAACGTGCTTTTAAAAGGTGAAACAATAAATGATTGAATAATTATATTATACTGTGATTACATTAGCCCTATAATGTGCTGATAATTATAAACGACGTTTGTTTTTTCTTGTTTGATTATTTAACCAACCACAGCGGAGTGTTCTCGTTTATTTCTTGCTATGGAGATTCACAATTCATAAATAATATTGGTTCAGAATATCTTCTTCATACAAGTATCGAACTTTTATGCTAAAAACCGCTCATAGAAATAGGAAAGCGGTTAATTAGATGTATGATAGGTTAATCAGATGTATGATAGCTTTGTTTCAGCAAACTCTGTAACAATTTGAGCACTAACAAAAAATGATGATGATGATGATGATGATGATGATGATGATGATGATGATGATGATGATGATGATGATGATGATGATGATGATGATGATGATGATGATGATGATGATGATGATGATGATGATGATGATGATGATGATGATGATGATGATGATGATGATGATGATGATGATGATGATGATGATGATGATGATGATGATGATGATCATGATAATTCGAAAGGAGACAATATTGCACCTTGTGCACCTTGATTTTCCAAATTTCAATAGAATACAATTTATTGCGTTAGTTTTTTTAAACGAATTTAGATATTCCAGCATAGTCATAGCGCAAAGAGTTGGTAACTTCATTGTCATGTTATGCGTCCACACAACAATATTGCTTGCACCACTAAAAATTCATGTGGTGAAATATAAGAAATTCATGACAACGTTTTCAATAACGGTGTGCTTGATCTGAACATTAGCATTTGTTTGACCTTAACCTAGTACCCTTTTACTTACGTAATTTATGCTTTTCATGGTAATGAATGCAAAGACATACGCATTCGTTAAGAACGAGGTGAGGGTAGATATATTAACCAGTTAAATCTATAGACTAAAGACTGTTTAGTATGAATTTCTCCATTCCTCAGATGACTGTATAACACGATGAGATGGGCTCGCACGCGCCAGTATCGCTGCCAAATCACGACCTACGTGTTCTCCACAATGATCAGAACGCAGAGCTTGACCCCGGCAGTATCGGCAATGGGTCTGTTGGAGCTATCACCACGGCCAGCGTCGCCAACGGTCAAGCCAAGCGCTCGGACTTAACAGACCTCCGGATACATTCCACGCCACGTTCAGACAGGGATAGCTCCACGGACGACCTTGAAATTCATAGCATTACTGGTAGTATTATTAAAAAAGAGAACATAATTTGCAATGGTGATAAGTATATAAAAATCAACGAAACGGCCACTAACCATGAAAACGATGATGCAGTAACCGTAAACAAGTCGCCGGAAACCCTGAACGGTATCGTCATAACCATTGAATGTGACCCCTCTGAACCCACCACCGACCAATCAGACTCCACAGCGGATATGGTTTCGCGTCTGAGCGGGCAGAGCGACCAAGGGCATGGTCACCTGTACTCGCCTCTGACCCGGACCTCTGACCCCGAAGGGCGGGGGGAGCGGTTGTCCAGCATCAGCAGCCGGATGGTGCTAGTCGCCCAGGCCAGCACGGACCCCGCCATGGACGGACTGACCAATCAGGGGGAGGAGCCGCACAAGCAGAAAACCCTCTCACTGCGCAGGGTCAAGGTCAGTTACCTTTTCATGACTTTCAAAAACGTTCAGTTGTATGAGCAACTTAGACCTCATCAGTAGTATTAGTAGTAGTAGTAGTAGTAGTAGTAGTAGTAGTAGTAGTAGTAGTAGTAGTAGTAGTAGTAGTAGTAGTAGTAGTAGTAGTAGTAGTAGTAGTAGTAGTAGTAGTAGTAGTAGTAGTAGTAGTAGTAGTAGTAGTAGTAGTAGCAGCAGCAGCAGCAGCAGCAGCAGTAGCAAGGGCATTAGCAGTAGTAGTAAAATCGGAAATATTGATTTTTAGGTTCAGTAATGAATACTTTAAAAAAATTAAGAATATAATTTTAAATAAATTTTTGAAGGTTGAACTCGTATATTTTGTATTGACCAATAAACACATTGCAGGGTTCCTTCAATCACCTTGACCTTGAGAAGCTGTACAAAAGCTACACGGTGAGAAACAAGCACCCACTGGTGGTGGTCTACCTCACTGTTCTGTCTCTGGCTTCCCTCATTTTCCTCGGGAAGGCTGTCTTTGTCGACAAGGTGAATAATTTATATTTGTTAATGCTTTTGGGTTTAAAAAAATAACAGTTGATACATATTTGAATAACGTTACATCTTTAAGTGTTTCCTAAAGAAATATATGCGGAGACAAGGGTATTAACATAGATTTGAACCAAGGACCCCCCGTTCCCAGTAAAAGCGCTAACCGATTGGTTTATCTCATTACATACATCTCGCTTCTGAATGTAATACCAGGGGGCGCGGTGGTCTAGGGGTAGAACATCGGCTTCTGACGCAAAAGGTCCCGAGTTCGAATCCTGGCTGTTGCGTTCCCTACTGGTTGGGTCTATGTCAGTATAATGTGACCAGCTGAGACAGGAGTCATGGTATCCCCGCCCTGTCTCGTGTGTGGCAGCACATACAATTTTCACACGCCCGTCTTGGGGCCCGTCCACAATATAGCATATATAGTGCTGCTGTTGGACGTTAAACCAACCCAACCAATCAACCAGTGACTGAGCTATCTGGGCTCACACCTCCACCTCCGCCGATTCCAAAGACTAACTCCTGACAATCGTACGTGCTGCCTCTCACGCGATAGTTCGGGGATACCATGACTCCTATCTTATTAAAGAATGTGTGAGAAACGATCAGAGATGATTTTTTCACAAAGAAAACAAAATAAATTTAGTCGCTAAAAAAATTTACTTGTCTCTTTTACTCACCTCAAATCTATAAAATATTTCACTAAGGTCATGGTTTTCTTTTAAATTTTTCGCTTTTTGATGCATCTTGTAGTCTTTTGTTTGGAAATGTTTCGCCCTATTTTAACACTGCTATATTATCGTGTTAGTCCTCTTGTTTCAGTATGTTTTGAAAATTTAAATAAATATTTTAAAACTATTTCACATTCTCAAGTCAAAGTAAATTTACACCATACATGAAATATCTTTTAGATAAAAGTCGATGTAGATCTAGATAGATTTTAACTGGGTAGATCTCCGTCTATATATCCATTATCCAGAATGTATTATTTATAACCCGGACAGAGCCTAGCATGTGAACTTGAAAAACGACAAAAGAAGAAACCTGTGTTTAGATCGATCCACAAGATATGGAGCTTTGCAGAAGCACAAACAGCTCTTCGGAAGTGTACAAAGAGCATGCATTTTATTTCAGAATATGTGCTTGTCTAGCGCAATATGGTGGCGAGTTTCGGGAAACGTAACGGAAAAGGAATAGGGTAGGTCGAACTTGTTAGCAAGGATCGAAATAATATCAATCGTGGACGCGTTTTACGCGTGTTGTCATGGAATGGGAGAGATTGTAAATACACATAAACCCTTTACTACCGACAGCCCCGCGCGTCCGTGGAGTCTGTCGGCCAGATCGTGACGTTGTGTGGAAGCTTCCTGTACTTCGTCACGCTGCTCACACTGGTGCTGGGCCCCAGCAGGGCCACGACGTTCTTCGCCCATCCAAAGTGCATCTCCCTGGCCATCGTGGTCGGCTCCACAGTCATCATCAACCTGTACTTCGGCTTCAGCAAAGCCCGGGAACCCACAGCGGACGTGCCGCCTCTGTTTTACTGCATGTGAGTCGTTCATAAGTGTACACTAAATGTGACTGAGACATGGGTGTGTGGTTAAATGGTCTGTATGGATGAGATTTTTTACTATGTATCTTTATATTGTTCTTGAGCTCCTTTGGGGAAAGCGCTATGTAAGTGTACTAAAAGCTGGCTGGTTTTATTCGTTTGGTTTATTGAATTCTCAACGTCCATCGTCAGTATCTTACTAGGTTCGTCCAATCAAAACTGACGGTTGACAATTGTATGTACTGCCAAACAGACAAGCGAGGATACCAGAGTTCTCTATCCGCCGGTCAAAATTTATTTTACTGACATGGTCCCAACAAACAAGGGACGAAATCCGACAAGTACTGGACAAAACGACTGTGATGGATTAAGTCTTTAAGTGATGCATGCTTGTTTAAACAGAAAGTAATTATTAAAAGATTCAACGTTTCTTTTTTTTTTAAAGATTGATTTTTTGTATTGGGTATTAAACACGTGCTTTAGGTTTAGCAGCAAGCGCAAACCAACCGCAAATACACACACGAATTTCATTGAACTGAGTGGTTTAAAATGTAATCTATGACCATTTTAAGGCCTTGGGTGTTCCAAGAATCCTTTCCGGAGATACATGTTAAGAGCTGAGATTGAAACCTCGTACCTTCTTCTCGTTAATCCCAAGCACTATCTGACATGGCTTTTAGAGCGCCTGTTTTTTTCACTTTGTTCTCGTGCTCTTTTGAAAAGCTACTAAATTTGATGAAATGATATTTATAAGTTTTGGTCCTTGATTGACACGTACGGAGAATAATAGCAATTAATGGTTGAACTACGGTTGATAAGTTGTTACTTGGTCAAACTAATTTAAAGACTTAAATATATGGTGAACTAATTGTGGCGTGTTGGGGCAGAAAATTTATGTTACAGTTTAAATAAGTTGCGTAGTATGTAAAATGGTTCTATAATCTTAAGAATAAGGCTAGTTAAACAATAGGGGAAAATCAGCAACAAAAAAACATTACCCTTGTTCTCTTTCACGCGCTTAACAATATATCTCTTTGATCTCTTCTCTCTCCTATGCTGATGGATCACTGCCAATTTTCCTCTGTTGCCGGAGGCAGCGTTGTGTCGTACATGGTGCTGCCCCTGTCCCGCAAGTGGACACTCATCTACGGGGGTTCGACCACACTCCTACACGTAGCCATGGCGGCCGCTCTATCTAGCAGCACAGACGAGCTAGGTCTCCAGGTAACAATGAGATAGTAGAAGTAGTAGTAGCATTAGTAGTAGTAGTAGTAGTAGTAGTAGTAGTAGTAGTAGTAGTAGTTGTAGTTGTAGTAGTAGTAGTAGTAGTAGTAGTAGTAGTAGTAGTAGTAGTAGTAGTAGTAGTAGTAGTAGTAGTAGTAGTAGTAGTAGTA
>RQTK01000368.1:404059-438649 GCA_003991915.1 Elysia chlorotica | reverse complement strand
TAGAATATTCCTTCAATGCTTTGTTAGCATTGCGGTTCTTAGTGTAGGAGCCACTCTAACTTTAACTACATCTAGAATATTCCTTCAATGCTTTGGGTAGCATTGCGGTTTTTGTTGTCGGAGCCACTCTAACTTAAAGTACATCATTCTAGAATATTCCTTCAATGCTTTGTTAGCATTGCGGTTCTTAGTGTAGGAGCCACTCTAACTTAAAGTTCATCATTCTAGAATATTCCTTCAATGATGTGTTAGCATCGCGGTTTTTGGTGTCAGAGCCACTCTAACTTAAAGTACATTATTCTAGAATATTCCTTCAATGATGTGTTAGCATCGCGGTTTTTGGTGTCGGAGCCACTCTAACTTAAAGTACATCATTCTAGAATATTCCTTCAATGATGTGTTAGCATCGCGGTTTTTGGTGTCGGAGCCACTCTAACTTTAAGTACATCATTCTAGAATATTCCTTCAATGCTGTGGGTAGCATCGCGGTTCTTGCACACAGTTCAGTGAACCAGGATTAACATACAGCAGGGTTCCAATAAAAATACAATTATAGTTCCATAGAATAAAATTGTAATGTTAGTGCAAAGTTGAGACCAGTTCGTCTGTGTAAGAATGTGTCTGTCTCCCTATCAGTCGAGCTGACATGTTTAGACAAGCTACAGTAAGACTGGGAATTTTACTCTCCCAGTGACCGGTGTAATGAAAGACAGTGCTTAGGAAATAATTATACTTATTTTCGTTGCTTTTATAATAATATTGTAGATTCTCTTGGATAGCACGAATTAGTAACAGTCGTCTTTGAGTGAGCTGCTAGGAAAAGGTAAGGTTTGTTGTTGTTAATGTTTTTTTTGTTTTATTTTGTTTGTTTGGTTTTTTTTGTTGTTTTTTTAATGACTGTTTCACATTATGTGAGTATTGTAATTGGTAGTAAAGGTTAATGGTTGTTGTTTATTTTTCTGTCAATAGTATAAAACATAAACGTCAAATTAGAATGAACTGTAAAGATAATGTGATTGTTCATTTAAAAAATGTGACGCTTATAAGAGTAACGGAGATGATAACGAGAGTCAGCGCCTATAAAAAGTACTCTTTTGTTTGTTTCGTTCCTTCTGAATAGTGTGGAGAATTAAGGTTTCAAATATCTTGCACGCCAACAAAAGTTTGCTGTATTTTTCAACCGATTAGGGAAGGGATACCAAGATACCGGTTTTCCACTTTTTTAAATAATGTCGTGGTTATAATATCGCGGTTTTGGTGTGTGTGTGTTGTGTATGTGTGTATGTGTGTTGTGTATGTGTGTATGGTGTGTGTAAATAGCATTGGAATCAGGAGTACTGCTTTCGTCAAAGAAGGTTGTAATGATAACATTGGAGAAAATTTGTTAAGTACAAAGTTCGACATGTTCTAATTAAGTCAGTGCTAGAGTAAATAACTGTAATCAATAATTATCTTTACGGGTTGTCTTTTCATGGCCAGCTTAAAATTAACAATTTCTTTTCATATCGTTTTGTTTAGAGTGTTGAACCCGAAAATAGAAATTATTTATTAAGTTGCATAATTGTTGGCCTTTGTTGAAAGATATTTGTTAGGTCTGATCTAAATGGTCGCAACCAGTCAAATGGGACAAAATTAAAATATAGCCTACAGCTTACTATTCTTTATTCTTTCAGGAATATACTATTCTTAGTTATGTGTCTATTTCGCCCAGAATCACAAGTCAATATAAACCCGCCCTACTATTATTTTCCTGGTGGCGAAAGTCCAATTAGATCTATGTGTAGGAGTAGCAGTAGATGATTTTACACTTTGTTGTCGTACCATTAATTTAGAAATTCATGTTCTTGACCATTGACAATAACATGAAATCGCTGAATGGCCCGACAACAAAGCGACCCAACACCTTTGCACACATGTAGAGCCAGTGACTGTGAGTAAAAATAGAATTTATGTTGGGTTATTTTGGAATTTTGCATGACTGTGGGTCTATTTTGTTTGAATCCGCAATGGGGGAAGGCGTTAGTCGCGTTGGCCCAGCGCTCGTCTTTTCAAAAGGCTCTTGGTCTACTTATAATTCGGAGTTGTCGGTTTGCGGATTTACTTCTGCAATTATGTCTGCACTGGTATGAATTTCTTGGCGTTATCTGGGAATGTGTTTATATGTTAGTGCTGTGGGTTGTTTTTAACAGCGCTTGGAGTCTTTGTCTACCGATGCGGCAACCAGAGTGAATCAGGCACGAGTCGCTGATAGGAGTTTGGATCCAGGTCAATTACTCTTTGTCCGTTTTCACGTTTAGATAAAGATAATTATCTTTGGTTCTATAAATCACAGAGCTCAAATTACTCGTCCTCTTGAAGCGAATTTTATACACTACAAATAAAGCAGAAGTCCGACTTGTGCCTGCCTTGCCCTGGTTGATTGCCTTTATTGTAACGCATCCTAGATAACAACGGTAATAGGCTTCAAGTCAGCACGTACTTACACGTGAACCAATGTGCCTTGTTAGTTCTGTAGTAGCGGACTGTATGACGAAGAGATTCGCATACATGTAAGTACCTAATCTCTGTTACAATAGACAGGCTCCGCATAGATAGGAAAAGAGAGAGAGAGAGAGAGAGAGAGAGAGAGAGAGAGAGAGAGAGAGAGAGAGAGAGAGAGAGAGAGAGAGAGAGAGAGAGGGGGGGAGGGGGGGGGGGGGGGGGGGGGGGGGGGGGGTTGAACAGGTGGACGGCTTTACGTCATTGTCTGGGAGGATTCGTTCAACTACGTCACAGTAAAACCGGAAGTCCCGACATTCATAGTGTGCAAGCCACCCATTGAGGATAGTTTTTAACTAAACCTTGTGGCCCGTCCACACCATAGCCTATCTAGCGCTGATGTTGGACATTAAACCAACTGAACTACAACTTTTTAATGACTTGCTATATTCATTGAGAAAATCCAAATTGCGATAAGCAAACACTTTAAATTGAACGCATTAACACTTGCCAGTAGACACACAAACATCAAAGGACAAAAAATATCTCTTTGTGGTCGCACGTAAATATGTCAGACGTTATTCTTTTGTCTACGATAAAGCCAAGTCGCCCATTCATCCTTAACAAATAAAATGTTCGAAAATAAAAGCCACCCATGGATCAAGTAAAATATAAGCGCCTAAAGCTAGGAAACTCCTTAAGATAGCATCTTATCGATAACGTTCTATCAGGATTTCCTTGGTTTTGTTAATGGAATTTCCATTATCTCTAGAGTTCCACGAAAGGACAAACCCTGGTTCGACTGCCGGTGACAACTGGCAATTCAAGCCAGGGAAAAAGCCTCTCGTGATTTTAAAGTAAATTCCACTGTTCATAACTCAAATGTTTTTTGTTGTTTTGTTTTTTTTAAAGCGCTCGGAAGTCGGCGCACAATACGCCTGCAGAAGCGACAGTCTTGGAGGTGCTACATTTCTAAAATTAATAAAGATACCTCCCTGTCCTAATTCTGGAGGTATGTCAAGAATATACAGAGGAAGACTGTACCTTTTGCTGTGAAACACTTGAGGGAGGCTGGTGGATCGTGTGTGGAGGGGGAACGTGAAATTGAAAACGCACCACGCGCTGCATTTTCCCATAACTCCTCTCTATTTCAAGCCTTTGACTTCCCCCCAGACTGATCTAAAGATTACAACAAACCTTTCTCTATAAACTGATTAATATTGTACTCTTGCCTTCTGAAGGAGAAGGCCACAGACACATAGATCTCCTGCATAATAAAAATTATTATTATTAATTATCAAAAATCTCCCCATTCAATTTCTTCAAATTAATTTTATTACATCTGGTTAACGAAATTTGGGCACCAGGTACTTTTCCAAAGTATTTTCGCCAAGCAACATTTATCCCCAATCTAAATCCTGGAAAAGACTCGGAAAAGACACTAAGGTATAGACCTATAGCTTTAGCAAGATGCCTCTGTAAATTCTTCGAAAGAATGGTATCCAAACGACTATCTTGGTATTAAAAGTTAATGATCCCTTATCCAACTTCCAGTGTGGGTTTATAGCAAAAAGATGTACTGCGGGTCACTTGACGCGCTTTGAGAAATGTATTAGAGAGGCTTTTATCAATGACTAACTTATGGTCCCTGTCTCCTTTGATCTACCCATATTCATTAAACATTTTAATAGACAGTTCCAAGTAAAGGTCGGATCATCTCCGTCTGACTCTCACACACAGGAGCAGGGAGTTCCCCAGGACAGTGTTCTCTCGCTGATTCTTGTTGACATTCAAAGAAATTCAATAACAGAGACTCTTTTAAAAAATGTACACTGCTCGTTGTATGTCGATGATTTTTTCGTCTGCAACAGAGCCTCTTCCATTTCAACCACAGAGCGGCAACTCTAACTGCAGCTCAACGCTCTTCAGAAGTAGGCAGGCACAAATGGCTTCAATACTCTCCTCATAAAACGATAGCTGTTCGTGTGTGTAATAAGAAGAAATTCCACAGGGACCCTGATCTCTACATCAGCAGCGGCAAAAGAATTTCTGTAGAAGCAGCAGCAATATTTTTAGACGTTATATTTGACACACACAAAAAAACTTTCCTTAATCCTCCTAATATCTCAAGATAAAGTGTCAGAACGCACTAAATCTTATTAAAACTTTATACGGGACAGAGTGGGGAGCAGATAGAGAGTCTCTCCTCTACCACTATCGCTCGTTGATACGTTCTAAACTCTACTACGGCAGCGCAGTGTATGGCTCTGTCATAGCGTCTTATATAAAAATGATAGACACTATACACCACCAAGAACTGCGTCTCAGCCTCGGAGCCTTTCGTACCACCCCGGTAGAAAGCTTTTATGTAGCTGCAGACGTACTATCCTTGTCAGAAAAAAAGAGACAAAGTATCCTTACAAAAAAAAAAAAAATGCCGTCAATCTAAAATCTCACCCTGACCATACTACAACGAAAAATCTGGAAAAAATCACAGAAAATTATTTAGACCATTATCTACTTTTAACTGACGGGTCTAAAGATGAGACCTTCATCGGAGCTGCCTGCCACTCATTTTAGCAGATAAATGCTGCGGGGTGAGCGTGAGGGTGTCTATATTTACTGCGAAGGCAGTGTACCTACCTATAGAAAAGAAGACATTTTAGTTCTTTCTGACTAGCTTTTCCTGATGAAAGCGATCGGAGATCAAACTTGAAAAATCCATAAGTTCTTTAAAAAAATCCACGAACTGCAGAAAAATGGCAAAAAAAAAAAATGTTATGTGCTGAATTCCCAGCCATGTTGGAATTGAAGAAAATGAAATGGCTGATGAGTTCGCCAAAATCAGGCTCGAACTTGAGCCTTCTCAGGTGCAGATACCAGCATCAGATGCAAAGCCAATTGCACATGAGTTTATAAGAGAAAACTGGAAAGCAAGATGACAAAAAACAAACTACATTGTGCCCAACCACATCTTGTTCACTGGGCGGGAGTGTCTCAGGCTAGATGACGAGATCAGGTGGTACTCGACCGACTCCGATTAGGGCATTCTGATCTTACTCACGCCTTCCTACCGTTACTGAGAGGCGAAGAGCACCCACCGTGTCATACCTGCGACTGTCAACTATCCATACGTCACATTCTGGCTGACTGTCCGTTTTGTTTTGTTGTTGTTTTTTTACCTGGGAAAAAATATGCACCTGGCTTCCAAACCATTTTGGAGAGCACATTATTTACTTACGATAGTCCTCAACGTCTTCTGAGCTATCTGAAGGATATTATTCTGTATAATAAAATTTCACTGTGATAATCCTATACATGGATCTTTTGAACTGCTGTATATATGCTGTTTATTTCCAACCAACCTTTTCATGCAAAATCGCTATGCTTTTATCACTCAGATATATAAAGGAGTCACCGTTTCTACTAGTGTAAGTAAATACAGTTGTGTATATGTCTTAGGACAGCATGGGCACAATGTAGCCGTTATTGCGCTGACGTGCCGTAAAAACAAACTGTATCATCATCTTTTTTTTTAAATGATCAAATTATGTATCTATGGTTGAGATCTATCTAGATCTAGATATATTCTCTATTCCACTGCTAAAGCCAATCTGTGTAGACGCCGAGTACTGTAAGTTGCCAACACTTTTTGGCCACAACGTAGCTTCATGGCAGAGTTATTTTGGGAGTTTCCCCTCTCGTCTTATTTTGATCTCTGTGTGGAGTTCTATTAATAACCTCTTTGGTTCCAGTGAGTTCTTCTGAACAAGGAAACAAAACTTAGTCTGTAGTTGGTACACAGTAACGATGCACGCCAGGCTGAGTCGGCAAAGTGCTCAACGAGGTATCTGAAAGTCATATAAAGATTCGAGATAGGTCTCAGGAGCTTACATGAGCACTAGCAGGGCGATTCTAGAATGATGTCACGCATGGTTTTATCAGCATGAATTATCAAATTTAAACATTCAGTTTCACCAAAACGAAGTCTCAAGGTATTACAATTTGGGCAGTTTGACCCATAAAATAAATGTGCCTTTCTTGTATTTAATCTAGATCTAGATCTAGAGGACTCAACGCGGTGCGTGGACTTTCAGTTTCAGATTAGAAACTCCCTAGGTCTATTTCTAGATCTAGATCTAGGTTATCTCTTGATTCTAGATCTAATGTAGGTTTGTAATTTTGTAGTCTAGAGAAATCTATATATCTAATCTAGTCGTTTAATTTAGGGTTCTATCTAGAACTAGATCTAGGTTAAATCAATCAATGTTCCCTCTATGAACTGCCTCTTTCTAATCTCCTCATGATATCTCTAGATTCCCTCACTGACTGATTATCTCCATCCACTGTATTCATAAGTAGCGATTCCCATAGTAGCCTACCGTACAAACAAGTAGGCCTACATGTGTTATGATATAGGCCTACATCCATACAGTGCAGTGTTCGGTGAGCTAATTGAAGCTTTTTTAAAGTTACATCTTGGTTTACTACGAGGTCCCTGCCAGCTGAGCAAAAGGTTTAAATGGTGTGTAGGGTATATACTGAATCTTTTAGATATTTTGGAAAGGGACACATATTGGTACCGGTACTAAAAGAGAATTATAAAGCTAATAAATGTGTAAGTACTCAGAACTATTAAAACCTTTTACAAATGGACAATACTATGCCTACAATATGACATGAATATCATTTTTTCCTCTTGCAGGCTGAAAAAGAAAATTTGACTCAAGTTCAGTAACACCCTACAAGCTTTACAAGTGATCAAAATGGCTTTCAGTTCACAAAATGCTGAGAATCTGATTTTGTCACTCGGTGGAAAGGGGAGGTTCCAGCTCACCATCCTTTTTCTTGCTGCCTTCACCTATGTGCCCCTCGTTCTCAATCATGTGATCATGGCGTTCCATGGATCTCCAATTCCTCACAAGTGCATGGTAGGCTCAGGCAGTGTGATAGGTAAGTATTGGCACAGCTCTTCTCGACGTTGATTTCTTGTCATAGCTGTCCAAGATCTAGAGAAACTTTATTTGGGTATCAAGTTTCCCACACAGTAAATAATGTTCCTTCTTGACATCATGGTAAATCTGTTTTTCAAATATGTATGCATTTGTGAGGCAGCCAGGGTGAATCAGGCACAAATGTTTCTTTCTTATCACCAAGGAAGAAAAGATATGTATGCAACATTGAAGAGGAAATGGGTCAACAAAGCATTTATATGGCTGAAAACAAAGAAGAGAGTACAGAATACAGAAATCTTTATTCATCCCCCAAGGGGACAACACTCTGACTCTCTTCATAAAACAGACGAAATTAATAAGTTTACCAAGATAAGAAAATAAACAAGGTAGAATTTCGACATAAAGATTAATAATATATTATACATAATAAGAAATCATAAATTCACAATATCACAGCTCAAGTTACTGATTGTGTGTATGAAAAATCTCATGTTGTCTAAATGTTATAAATTATTCATAAAATACACGTACAAAAGAATGAGTAAATATAAATATAGATGCTAGTAAACAATTAATGTTCTAGTCAAGTATAATTAGAAATTGCGTTTTTTAAAAAGGGTTTTATGTTGTAGATAATCATTTTTTAATAAAATGTTCATTCGTTAAAGATATTGATCGAGGAAAAATAGAATTTATGTATCTGTCGGTTCCAGCCTTGGGCATCCTACATTTTCCACTCTGTAAAGTCTACTGTCAAATATTCATCATGAAGAGTTAGTGTACTTTCAAAGTAACTTATATAAAACATTCTTCTGATTGAATTGCAAAAGAAAACATAGAAAATTAAAGTTTTGTTGTTTTTTTTTTCTTTTGCTTTTACATGTTTATTCATTGTTAGTTGAGTTTAACAACTTATTCTTCTTTATTTCCAAATTTAGACACCAATTTAACAAGTTTGGCTGGCCCTCGTTATCTGACATCTGGCACAGAGGCTTACGTGACAAACTTGACTCACTCTGAGTGCTCTACCACAGTTGGATATTCCGATGGTCAGCAGAAAATCATCAAGTGCAAATCAGATCAATGGAAGTATACTCCAAAACATGTGCACAGGAATATTGTCAGTCAGGTGGGACAAATGAAGTGAAAAAATAATAATAATAATAATAATGAAGATCATTTTTAAGCGCTTTATCCCAGCATAGCCGGCTCAAAGCGCTTAAAAATAGAGAATTGTACTACTTTAACTCTCTCTATATTTTTCCCTTCATTGTTTTTCTTTTTAAAGTATATATTTAAATTCAATCCCTGTTCCTTTATATCCAAAAGAGTTTATAATACCCAAAAACTTCATAACCAAAATATAGAAATGGCTTATTTATAAGTATGCAAGTACCCAGATTTTATATTTGAGAACATACAAGAAAATAAACTTTAAGTTGATGCAGATTTGTTACAAGGCACCATTACCGTAAACCTCTCATGATCTTAACAATACAGCCGCTGCCGTGCTGACGTGCCGTTTAAACAAACTCTCTTTCAATATCCTTGTGCACAGTTTGACTTGGTATGCTCCAAAAAGTATCTGGTGAGCCTGGCAACAACGATATACTTCACCGGTGTCATGTTGGGAGGCCTGGTCTTTGGCGATCTGGCGGACAGGTTTGGTCGCCTTCCGGTGATGCTGTTCACGCTGTATGCATCCATCGTGGTCGGTCTGGCCACGGCTTTCTCCGTCAGCTACGCCATGTTTGTGTGCCTGCGCTTTGTCCACGGAGTATTGATACAGGTTAGGCTTTAGTTTCTATCATAAATAATAATATATTGCATTTATATAGCGCACTTCCATGAACAATCATGCTCAGTGCGCTTAACAATTTCCATTGTCACATGTGCAAAAGAAGAATACTCATATAATGTTGACACAAAACAATATTACATTGAAAAGCCACAAGCAATCATTATAGGTATTTACAACTTTCACCGGTTCGTCAAAAAGGTAGAACTTAAGCATGCATTTGAAAATTTCCAAGGAAGGTGCTTTCCCAATGTTTTTGGGAAGTTTGTTCCATACAATGTTATATGCATTGACCTTTTCCCATTACACAGCACACTTGTTATGCGCATTGATATGCTCTTGGGCTAGCACATCTTTGCCTTTACCTTTAATAAATTCTTTTTAAAATTCCAAAATTAGTGCGCACACAAAGAATAAGACTTGAATCAGGCAATGTGAAATGATTAACAGGATGAACTCATGTACTGATTTTAGTAAATATTTAAAAAAAAACTGGATTGGTTGATCAGTGTTGTTATTTATTTTTCATAGAAAGCTAGTATAATTTCATTATGAGCCAATGTGTGTTTCTCTCCCTTGGAAGGTATTGAGATAGGTGACTCATTGATTTTGCTGTAAACAAGGTGGTGTTGTTTTTTTTTGTTTGTTTTTTTTTTCATATAATTATGATGTAAGTAAAAGAAGAGCTGTCATTTATTGAGCATAAAAACTATTTTTTCCATCAACAAATTTACATCCCTTTGTATTTAGTGACAGCTGGATATTACAATTTGCCTTTTGTTTATGCTTCAGTGCATTTGTGTCTGACAGATGAACAAAAAGAAGGCTGTCAGTTAGAAAGTATTGAGGTTTTTTTTAATGAAATATTATGTATGTAAAATGTGAAGGTAAACCAATTTTATCATATAGGGGTCCATATTGCTACTAAAAAAAGACTTCCATACTTTCAAACTGTGTTTATATTTATTTAAATGTCATGGGCATTTGTTTAACTTTTTTATGCTTTATGTTTCTAGAGTTGGTAACTTCAAACTTGTTTGAGCACAAAAGTTCATTTTATGATTTTTTTTTTATTTTTATTTTTTTTTTAGGGAGAGGGGGTACATTTAGTGTCTGCTCAGCACATTAAATCTGTTTTTCTGTTTCTCAATATTTTCTGTTGTTTTTTATTTGTCTGCAACAGCATTCAGTCTTTTAAACTGGATATTCATCATAACTTTGTGTTTGATTTATTGCTGTTATTGAATAAGGGGTGTTCTGCTTGAAATATTATCCTTTTTTTTTTTTTAATTGTAAATGGATAACTTTCTTTCTTAAAGTTTATGTAAAACCAAGATGAAATAGTTCAGGTCTCCCCGCACTGACTTGTGTGCGACAGACGTTGGTCTTGGGGCCCATCCACAATATAACCTATATCATGCTGATGTTGGATGTCACCCCAATGAATCCTCCGCGTCTGCTTTTGCCCAGGGCCTGCAGACATCAGCCTACACCCTCCTCATGGAGCTGTTTGGACCCAAGGATCGGCCCTTCGCTGGCATCGTGGCCGAACTGTTCTTCGGCGTCGCGTTCATGGTTCTTGGCGGGCTGGCTTACTTGCTGAGGGACTGGCAGCATCTGCAGATAGCAGCCAGCCTCGTCGCCGTGGTTACCGTGTTTTACCCGTGGTAAGTCGCCTCTCTTTGTCTCTCTTTCTCTCTTTCTCTCTCCCTCTCTCTCTCTCTCTCTCTCTCTCTCTCTCTCTCTCTCTCTCTCTCTCTCTCTCTCTCTCTCTCTCTCTCTCTCTCTCTGACTGGCACACATTATAGCATTAAATATGAGGGAACTAATTAATTATCCATGCATGTTTTAAATACAAATTTGTGTTTATATCATAATGAAAATTAGATGACTTTGTAGGAAGCCTCTGAATAAACTTTTTTTTTGCAATTTGTACTTTCGGAGAAAAAAATGCTTTATTATATTAAATATTCATATTATTCTTCAAAGTAAAACACAAACTTCAGTGTCTATATGGTGGAATTAAAGGACTTGGCCAGACAGTATTCAACAACGCAGGAACAAAAACAGCTGTGGTTCGGTCAAATTGACTTTCATGTTTTGTTATTTTATCTTTGATGCATTGAATTTTGACGTTTTGTTCTGGCATTCATTGTTTACTTTTGTTGTTTTTCACCATAAGTTAGATAACTTATGACAACTCCTAGCCATCAACACCTTTATTCCTTTATGTTAAACATTTAACTTCAAATTAAACTCATAAGGGCCCATTTTTTCCTTTTTTTTGAACATGAGAGGAAGAAATAATGCAGACTAAGATGCAGGCCTAGATCAACATTTTAAGAAAATAAGAAAGAAAAAACAATTAAAATCAGTCTTTTTTTTTTTTTTTGCAACGGTTGCACATAATGTTACGGATGCAGTATACCCTTGCTAGTTTGAAATACACAGTTTTAGGAGGGGCTTTGTGGACTAGTGCACTCTTCAAATATTCTTAAACTGAAATAAGAAACTTAATAAAAGTAAGTGTACGTTTGGTATATAGTGTTTTTTCAAGTGCTAATATTTATACGTCACTGAAACGTTGGCAGAGTTAGACACGACGTGGACCAACAGTAGTTTTTTATAGTTGTAAGTGACTGAATGTCTTACTCTTTGTAGGGTTGTGCCTGAGTCATTGAGGTGGCTCATAATGAAAGGGAAGACTGAGGAAGCGGAGAAACAGATACAAAGAATCTGTAAGACCAACAAGGTACACACAAAATATGTTTATGTTACTGTGATTTTTCTGATTCATCTAACCAGTGCATTTTCTTCTTAAATCCGTACATTTAACTTTGTTTTGTAAACACTGGGAATGGTGTATTGGTCCTGCCTTTAATGGATCTAGCAAATTTTATATAACTTACAGAACGCAAGACTGCTTAGTGTTGACATAGGCTTTATGGCTGTGGTCGTATTTAGCATTCTTCATTTCTTCTTTTGGTGTATATCAAAGGTCTTTATTCTTTATTTAAAGCTCTCGGTATTGTTCTAATGCGCCTGCATAAAATTTTTGTTTCCTTCTTTAATAAAGCACACCTGTATAGCTTTCTTTAGAGGAATTTCTGTTTTATCTCAGAATAGTTAAAAAAAAAAACGATCATGCCTTCTTTCAAGCACAGCATGTAGACCAAAAAATAAAAAGTGATTTTAAAAAAATAAAACCGTTAAACCTTATAGTTTTTTGTGGTGTTTCTGTATTTATTGTCAAGTGCTATAATGACTTACTTACGGCTGTGTCTGGTCACAGCTTTGTCCATCCTTGATGTAAGCTCTTCTATTTTGTCTCTCCATCTCTGGATAGTCTTATACTTTCCTAGAATTAGAGTGCACTTTAATACTAGTTAAAACTGTCTCCACTGCCTGGACTGATTCCCTCAGATTCCGTTCCCCGCTGAGTGCTGGGGTCTGCTCAAAGACTCGATGGCCGGCCAGGCCAAGACGGTGAGGCAGCACAACCTGACACATCTGTTCCGATCCCGGCCCATGACCAAGATCTCCCTCATCTGCTTCTACCTCTGGTAACTGCTCAGTTTGGTTTGATTTTTTCTCTCTCCTTCATTCGACTGCCTGTTTCTCCTTTTTTCTTTTGAATCCACAAAATTTATGGATTTTCATTGAAAAAAAAAAGGTTGACATATCAGAGATCAGTTCAGTAAATGTCTGTCAAGGAGTTTTGTTTGCTAGTTCAATATGCTGTGCTGCTTTGCCCAAAAGGTTTAGTAAGAATTAATGTAAAACCATTGGCATCCCTATTATTCTCCTCTTTTCATCTCAGCCTGTCTATGTTTTGGTTGGATGTCTTTTTTTTTCACTCACCTCTTGCTCTTTCTTTTAGATCTCTTATTTTCTTTTTTTTTTCTTTTTATTTCTTTTAGTGTAACACTCGCTCCAAAGCTCTGCCTACATATTTTCGTTTTAATTAACTCCTCCTTTCATAGCTGTTCAATCATTCTCATACATTATTTTCTGTATAAGAAATTGAGAAGTCGCATTTTCTGAACCCAAGCTTTGTGTGGTAATCTAAAGAAAATTATTCCCAACTCCTTTGTTCATTAAAGATCTCTATGTTTTAATTTTTTTTAAAACAAAGAACCACACGCTTTCATATTGTTTGAACCCATTTGATGTTCGCAACAAAGATTTTCTCTAGATTGTCAAAGCGAAAGTTGCCTTTCCTTGTGAGCCTTAGCATGACCAGACCACCTCTCCTTACCTTTTCACCTTACCTTTTCTCCTCACCTTTTCACCCTGCAGGTTTACTATGTCGGTCTCCTACTACGGTTTGACTTTCAAGATGACCAGCTTCAAAGGGAACCCATACCTCAACTTTTTCATCAGTGGCCTGGTTGAATCATTTACTTACCTTGCCTGTATTCCACTAATGAACAAGTACGTCCATGCTAGTTGCGTTAGGATCTTTTGATTCATATTATTTTTACGCTTAAAGACACAAAATATGTATGAAACGTTAAGTGAGACTTGAATGGATCAAAATTCTTTCATAGGTTAATATTGGTACAGTGGTCTCTGTGTAAGAACTCTATGTTTACAAACCTACTGCGTCTTTAAACCTTCTCACCCTATGAAACATGATTATTTATCTGTATTTAATGAAAGGAATGCTCTCTGGTTTTGTTTCTTCAGATTTGGTCGCAGGAAGCCGTTGATGTATAGCTTTGCATGTGGAGGGGTGATGTGCCTGTCATCTGGACTTATCAACTCATTTACCTCAGGTAACCAAGGACTCTCTCTGTAAACTTCAGAAATGTCAATGTCAGTTTAATCTATACATGTTAGCTATGTGTACATGTTCATTACAATTTTATGTTTCAAACATCATGAGTTTTAACATTGTAAATCGCTTTGAGGCAGGTATTATAAAACCATGTGTTGTGCTAAATTGCATTGCTATTACTGTTATAAAAACACTTTGTTGTTTTTTTCCGTACCAGTTTGGTAAGTGATTGGTTGAGATGGAAGACGTGGTATTCTTGATCTGTCTTAGTCTCATAGAACAACTATCTGCAGAAATTACTATTCAGACCCGTCCACAAGATAGTCTTCTTACTGACAATCACTGCGAAAAAACAACCAATAAACAATTAATGTTTATCAATTTTAGTTAAAATTGTCTTGATAAAATCGCTTTTTGGAGAACAAATTTAATGAATTAAGCTGTAAAAAGAAGTTGCGTAGGAGTCTTGTGTTGTTAAGGAAGTTTTGGATTATCAGGATTAGCAAATTCTAATGGAATCACCCCTACTTAATTAAATGCTGTGCTGATATTGTATGAATCACCTCTACTTAATTAAATGCTGTGCTGATAATTATTGTAAAATCCACTCCATACTCGACTATTTAAAGGAATGCTGCTTTTGTTTTTAAACCAGATCAACAAAGTTCATTTTTGCCTCAGCTTAGATCTTAAGAGATAATTTTTTATCACGGCAAACAGTGATCTATTTAGTTTTCAAGCCTCACTCTTAACATAGTTATTTGGATAGTTGATAGTACAATTAGCATTAAATTGCAATTTTCCATTACATTAATAAGGTACAGCCTAGAAAGAAGGAAATTTTCCTGCCTCAAGGTAATAATTATTCACTTGCTTGCTCTTTCAGGACTTGACCATCTGGTCACCGGGTTTGCGTTGACGGGAAAATGTTCCATGGCCTGCTGCTTTGCAACTTTTTTTGTGTACGCATCAGAGCTCTACCCTACAGCGGTCAGGTAAGGTTGACCTTTAGTCCTACCTGGGTTTATGTTTGGTTTAATCACTGGTTTTTTTTGAGAAATGTGGTCGTGTGGGGAGGGGGGAGGTGTATAAAATATATCTGGATCTTTGGCTTTCTATTAGCACTGACTGTAGTGTATAATGAGCTTATTCATATAGGTGTGGTCATTTAAAGTGTTCTATTCTTAACTTAGAAACACATTTTTGATTTAGCTCTTGTCACATTCACACTCACAAACGACTCATTCAAAAGACTTACATTATTGAATTGCCTTTTTGTTTGAGCCTTATTTCTTTATGTTTGAGATATAATAATATTAACAATGGCTTCCTCTGTTTTGACAGTGAAGATGATTATTGTTTGGCTTTAAGATTCCTTGCCTGTTTTTTTTTACTCTTATTTTAATCCTCATCACAGTGAACATAACCCTAATTCTAAATTTATAACGTGCTTATTTTTCCCACAGGAACATTGGTCTCGGAGCCGGCATGTTTTTTGCCAGATTTGGAAGTGTCATGGCCCCTCAAATTAACCAATGGGTAAAACTTTTGCCAGCAATACTTACAAACATAATTATTGATTATAATGAACATACATAAAAACACTTTGTTGTTTTTTATTGGCTGAGATGGAAGACCTGGTTTTCTTGATCTGTCTTAGTCTCATAGAACAACTATCTGCAGAAATTACTATTCAGACCCGTCCACAAGATAGTCTAGTTACTGACAATCACTGCGAAAAAAAAACCAATAAACAATTAATGTTTATCAATTTTAGTTAAAATTGTCTTGATAAAATCGCTTTTTGGAGAACAAATTTAATGAATTAAGCTTTAAAAAGAAATTACGTAGGAGTCTTGTGTTGTTAAGGAAGTTTTGGATTATCAGGATTAGCAAATTCTAATGGAATCACCTCTACTTAATTAAATGCTGTGCTGATAATTATTGTAAAATCCACTCCATACTCGACTATTTAAAGGAATGCTGCTTTTGTTTTTAAACCAGATCAACAAAGTTCATTTTTGCCTCAGCTTAGATCTTAAGAGATAATTTTTTATCACGGCAAACAGTGATCTATTTAGTTTTCAAGCCTCACTCTTAACATAGTTATTTGGATAGTTGATAGTACAATTAGCATTAAATTGCAATTTTCCATTACATTAATAAGGTACAGCCTAGAAAGAAGGAAATTTTCCTGCCTCAAGGTAATAATTATTCACTTGCTTGCTCTTTCAGGACTTGACCATCTGGTCACCGGGTTTGCGTTGACGGGAAAATGTTCCATGGCCTGCTGCTTTGCAACTTTTTTTGTGTACGCATCAGAGCTCTACCCTACAGCGGTCAGGTAAGGTTGACCTTTAGTCCTACCTGGGTTTATGTTTGGTTTAATCACTGGTTTTTTTTGAGAAATGTGGTCGTGTGGGGAGGGGGGAGGTGTATAAAATATATCTGGATCTTTGGCTTTCTATTAGCACCAACTGTAGTTTATAATGTATTCATATAGATGTGATCATTTAAAGTGTTCTATTTATAACTTAAGAAAGGAAAAAAAAAATATTTTGGATTTAGCACTTGTCACAAACGACTCATTCAAAAGACTTACATTACTGAATTGCCTTTTTGTTTGAGCCTTATTTCTTTTCGTTTGTGATATAATAAATTAACAATGGCTTCCTCTGATATAAAAAACTGTAAGCTATGGATAAAAAAAATGACATAATGTGTGGAAAAGAAATGTAAAATTACTGAGAGCTATTTTGCTCATGGGAAGTATTAGTCCGGATAAGTAAGCATGCTAATTTATTTCTGCTTTAAATGATTTAATCATTCATACGCCTCACAGTCGTTTTTCCTTTTTTTTTTTTTTTTTTTTCTGTCATAATAATAATAATTATATTAAAATGAATATTAATATTAATATTAATATTAATATTATATATGATAGATTCAGCTTGACTACTTGACGTAACAACTGTCGAGGTGTAGATAGATTCAGCTTGACTACTTGACGTAACAACTGTCGAGGTGTAGATAGATTCAGCTTGACTACTTGACGTAACAACTGTCGAGGCGTAGATAGATTCAGCTTGACTACTTGATGTAACAGCTAGGTCGAGGCGTAGATAGATTCAGCTTGACTACTTGACATAACCCCTCATTGGAGGCGTAGATAGATCCAGCTTGACAACTTGATGTAACAACTGTCGAGGNGTAGATAGATCCAGCTTGACAACTTGACATTTCTCTTTTCCCCTTTTATACTCACACACAGAAGCTACAAGCTCGCATACACACAGTAGGACTCTTAGAGTGTGTGGATTCTAATTCGAGAAGAGAATGAGTATAGGGGTCAATATACAAGGGACTAGTCCTCAAATAACAGCAATCTGGGGGATTTTTTTTTTATGTTCATAGATTCCCTGAGTTAATACTTTTCTTTGGTTTTTTAGATTCTTACTGTGGACCTTTATTTCGCTATTTTAAAAGTTGAAATTATTTAGATAAAGGCACTCACAGTCAAAACAAGCTAATTCCACACAATTAAGAAAGTCTTGAACCAGATGGTTTAATTTTAAAGACTAACCAACCTTTTTCCTATAAAAATTACGGGCTTGCAAAAACACAAGTTATAAACTTATGCTCTCATAAAATATGGTTTATTTTTCTTTATTTAACATATTGCACACATCCATGAACACAGCAGTAATGAGTTGCAACTTCCTTAATTTTTATATACTTACAAACCCCTGTCCAATTATGTGTTAAATATATTACAAATTTACACAAATGCAAACTATAACAATGATCATTTTATGCACCATACAAAAACTTACACCAACACAACATATATTTTATAACTATAAGCCATAATTTTATTCATTCAAAAAATGTGTTTCTAACATACTAAAGGCTTACCCAATTTCAACATTTCAGTGATGTCAATTTTTCACAAATTTATGGATTTTATGTTTTAAAAAATATGGCATGTCAGACTTTAGTAAAAGTCTATCAAGGGGATACATCTTGTGATTTGATGCTATGCAGCTCTTCATGAAAAGCTTCAGTTACAAAATGATCCAGTTTGTATCACTGTTTGAACCATAGTTTTATTCACATACAAAATTTTTAACATGCTAAAGGCTTACACAAATTCAACATTAACAAGCCTGAATTGTATACACTCACAGTTTTAATTTTTTTCCTTGTGTTTTTGTTAAATACTTAAGACTTTCACTAAAGCCAAAAACTTATGCACTCACAAACCACTGTCTTTGTATTTGTCATCGCAGGCTGACTTGCTGCTCGGCATAGACGGCATCCTGATCTTCGGCGTGCTCGCCGTGGCGGCGTCCGTGCTGGTCTACCCTCTGCCTGAGACGCACCAGAAACATCTCGCGGACAGTCTCGGAGAGGCAGGGGAACCAGCAGGGGGCGCTGAGGTGGCGAGGCTTAACACTGAGGAGGAACACGAGATGGAGAACCGTGCGGTTGAGGCGTAGACAGATTCAGCTTGACTACTTGACGTAACAACTCAATCGAGGCGTAGATAGATTCAGCTTGACTACTTGACGTAACAACTCAATCGAGGCGTAGATAGATTCAGCTTGACTACTTGACGTAACAACTCAATCGAGGTGTAGATAGATTCAGCTTGACTACTTGACGTAACAACTCAATCGAGGCGTAGATAGATTCAGCTTGACTACTTGACGTAACAACTAAATAGAGGAGTAGATAGATTCAGCTTGACAACTTGACATAACAACTCATTAGAGGCGTAGATAGATACAGCTTGACAACTTGATGTAACAACTGTCGAGGTGTAGATAGATTCAGCGTGACTACTTGACGTAACAACTGTCGAGGTGTAGATAAATTCAGCGTGACTACTTGACATAACCCCTCATTGGAGGCGTAGATAGATTCAGCTTAACAACTTGATGTAACAACTGTCGAGGCGTAGGCGTAGACAGATTCAGCGTGACTACTTGACGTAACAACTCAATCGAGGCGTAGACAGATTCAGCTTGACTACTTGACGTAACAACTCAATCGAGGCGTAGATAGATTCAGCTTGACTACTTGACGTAACAACTCAATCGAGGCGTAGATAGATTCAGCTTGACTACTTGATGTAATTGCTCGGTCAAGGCGTAGATAGATCCAGCTTGACTACTTGACGTACATAGCTTTTGGACAGTGACATGGACATATTTTGCATCTTTCACTCTTCTTCTTATTTTTTTAAATTTTTTCTGTGCCATGAAATAAATCTATTTGTGTCCGTTTGATGTAATTGTGTATAGCTTGTCTAAACCTGTTTTGTGGTAAGCGTAGAGTTTTTGTCTTAGACTTTTTTTTTGTCGTTGTTAAGTGTCACTTATGTAGTTTTGGGTTGCCATAGAAGGTAAAGTAATCAGAGGGTGAGATAGATAAGTCTCTAAAAGTCTCTCTTTCGGTTGAGAAATGTTTAACCCATTCTGAAGCAGTAACAGAAATAGGCTTTTGTTGTCCTTGGTTACTTTTGTTTGCTAGAAGTTTCTTTGGGTGATCAGGCATCAGCATCAGGTGCTGGGGTTTAGACGTGTCAGTCTAGGAGCAATCCAGTCCACGATGTATTCTATTATTTGTTGATGTGCTGTTGGTTTTTTGATGGTTGTTTTTGTTGGTTTTTGGGCGGGGTAGGCCCTCCCCCCCCATACAAATCGTAATTCTTTTACTACTCTGAAAATTCATGAATGTACAGAATTTCCTCTTATTTTTTTTGGGTTAACCATCATCCAAAGTGCATTTATGGTTTGAAATGTGTTGAAAATAGCATTGGTTTCAACTTTTCTCGATGTACTTCTTTGGTGTTATTTTTTAACTTCTTTTTTCCCAATTTTATCAAATTTTGAAAATAATGAATCCTATGAGAATGACATGGGATGAACTGGTGCTTAGTATCCACTTGTGAAGCTGACTAAGTTTTAGTTGGTTAACATTGATTTATCATCTGTTCAGTATTATATGGAATAAGGGAGTTCAAGCAATTAAAAAAAAAAGGAAGAGGTTTGGTTTAGAAAAACTCTGTTATGCGACCTTATATGAAGAATGACTTAGGGCATGTGTATGCTGTCAGTTTGTACCTTCCGCCAACAGAGAGATATTCCTTAATGAAAAGGACCTGTAAAGTATAGCCACAATTATGAAACAGTTGAAGTTGTATTTTTACAAGCAAACAGGAAAAGAGTTACTAATTAAAACCAGATTTCTTTTTAAAGTCAGGAGGATTTTAGAGACCTTTGCCTCTGTATAACCTGAAATTAGTGGCACTATGTTTATCCTCTAAGGAAATATTCTAGTCACATTTTAACTGGTCATACTTCTATACAACATAGAACATATACATCTAATATACTGGTATATCAATATTCAATTTTTCATATAACTTGTAACCTTTAACGATTTTTTTACATTTTTAAAATATATTTGTGTAAAATATTTAAGTTTTATAATTCATGTGCATTTTGAATCTCTTCAAGATTTTATTCTTTGTGATCCGCATTGCTTCAGTTTGAAAAAATCTAAAAGTTTACTTTTACAGTCTTATTTATGTTAAAAAAAGAACAATATTTTTTTATTCCGGTGAGGGTATGCATTAAAGAAAAAAAAATGTATTATGTTTTTTTTTAATATGAGATTTATACAAAGTTTAAGATTAAGATTTTAAAAATGTCAATGAAATTTTCTTGGATTAACTGTTATATGAATATCCTAATTCTGTTAAAAATCTGTTGCACTGTAAGTAGAAGCTCTTAGCTTTGTTTTTATTTCAGCCATCTCTAAGTCGCCAAAGTATTTTAAAGCTACGCCCCGGTGAGTTCGACCACTTCATACCGCCCCACAACAGTTACCTTTAATCACCTTTCTAGTTCTACGTCCCCTAGTTGTTGTGGAGAAATTATTTGAAGATAAGGATTCCAGGTGAGATTCGAGCTGCGCACCTCCCACTTTCAGTAGAGAGCACTAACCAATTGAGCCGCCGGTGATCTCCATAGAGCTCAAGTCCATGGGACTCTTACCAGCCTTCAGAGTAGGGGGTGGTCGAAAAGTCGATGGGGAGGTCCCTAGTTTGACACCTAACAATCGGTTAAAAATGTATTTGTCTGGGTGGATATCAGTATAATGTGACGGGCTGAGACAGGAATCATCGTATCCTCTCACTGTCTCTGTGGCAGCATGCAAAATTGTCAGACATTAGTCTTGGGGCGCGTCCACAATATAGCTTATATAGTGCTGGCGTTGAATGCTAGCAACAAACTCAAACTTAGCCTTCAGTGTGGTGCAACTCTAAGCACAGGTTGTTTCAATTGGATTTTTTCTTCATATTTTTATTATATGTCCAGGCAATAATGTTTATTATACACCATATACTAGTAATGTATGGTTCAAGTGTGGACAAATTTGTATCATGCAACAAAGGGTTTTTTTCCTCGTACATTTTTCTCTCATGTATAAACTGCTATTGTTCTTAAACCATTCAGTCAGGAAGCACTTGGCAGCAGCTTCCATTGATTAATCCTAGGATTGTGATGGTAGACAATCAATTTCTCTGACTTATTGGTTGTTGTTTTTTTTAACTTTTTTTTACCATTTTGGCAAGAGAGCCTGACATTTTTTTCTCACACATGAATTTTTATAATGCATTAAGATATACAAGTGTAAGAATTTTGTTAACATGTAAATAAAGCTTGTGTTATTCTGAACTTCTTTATATTTCTTAGATTCTTAGATTACCCCCCTTCCCCCCAAAATTTACACACACACACACACACACATACACATACATTTATGCTAGTAATGTAAGTTTTCATCTCAAGGGAAGAATCACTTGTTAGCCTGATGAGATGATTATTTTCTTAGTGACGAGACAGGCTTAGTCTTGGTGAGAAGTCAGTCATGTCTTAGACCTGTTTCAAATCTGTGGTGCCCCCTTTTTTTATTAAATACTTTACACGATGCACGTTTGCAAGCCATTTTTTATTTCAATTCTTTACAACTGTTTTTCTCTGTTGCATACAATCTACTGCTGAGAGTTGTTTGCCTTGATGCTTTACTATGTATTGTTTGTTGGCTTGTTTTGTGGAGTAGGGAGCGGGTAGGGGAGGTGTTGTATTATGAACATATTTATTATTTTCAGTGAAATTATTTTTCATGAGAGTGCCATTATAGAACTGTCTCATGTGTTAATCATAATAGGCTCTGTCCAATTGTTTTAGCATTTTTATATATTCATGATAATGTCCAACCATAACAGCTATCCAATCTCCATTGTGCAAATTGAAGCATATATCCAGAGGATTGAGAACTCAGACTTTAGTTTGAAACCTCAGGATTGTGTGCAGCTCTGTGTTTCAGAGAGTCTTCTGCTCTCGCCTTGAGGCCGGATGACTCTAACTTTCCTCAGCAGTCCCGTGTTATAAACGTATGTCTAAGATGTGCATTGCGGGAATCACTAGCCTTCAAACACATAATGAAAAACTTGGGTAAACAGACTCAAGAAAAATATTTATTTCACAGGGTAAAGTGGGATACATGTATATATTTGAATAGTAACTTGAACAATAGCACTTATCTATATATCTTTCATGTTAATCTAAACTGGTTATTAGGTGGATTTTTTTTTATCTAATGTAATTTTTTCTTGTAAGTGAGATTTGTTCAAGAATATAGACGCCCTATAGAAGAAGTTGAAACCTCGAAAATCCTCACTTTAATCATCCCATTATATAGATGCTTTTTAATGAAGTCTGAATGTATGCAGTGTATGCACTGCACATGTAAGAAAATTTAAAAATAGCACAACTGGTTGTGTTCAGTAAATCATACAATATGCAAATATACCTTGGGACTGTTTTAATATTCAATATGTAATTTATTTTTTATCATCAAATATCGGTATCTTTATATTGATTTTTATTTTTAAAAATGTCTCAAAGCATACTTCACCGGTGTTCTTCAATTTCACAAAATAATCATAAGAATATATTGGTTTACTTGATATGCTTAATTTTTTTATTTTATTAGATATCATACAGGATCTCCATGAACTTATTCTTTATAGAGACGCACAACGTTGTTTATTGCTACGAAGCCTGTTTTTTTTATGTTCAGTAAGTACTTGCTAATGAGGCGATCAGGGGGGCGAATTGGCTTAAGTGAAAGAGCGTTGGTCTCCCAGTGACGAGTCAGGTGGTTCAAAACCCATGATCAGTCAAACATTTATTTGTTTGTTATCATCCTCTACCGGTTGAATTGATGTCAGTAAAATGTTTCAGGCTGAGACACAAGTACAGGTCTCTCCGTCTCTGTCTCTGTGTGACTGCACATAAACTTGTCATGCAACATTCTTGGGACCTCTCCACAATAGCGTATGTAGCGCTGACATTGGGCGTTGAGTAACCAACTCAACTGATTAACATGAGAGAAGGTTGAGAAAATATTTGCAGTGCTATATTTTCCAATCTGTGCATTGTGTTATTTGTTTTCAAGACTTGAATCTTTGCACACTCGATCATCTAACAAAATCATAAAACATAGCTCATGACTTCAAACTCATTACCATCACTTTACAAAATCTCTTTTCCTAGTGCCATTTAAAAGAAGAAAAAAAGAAAACTGAATTGAGCCTTCGTAACATCAATAGTTTCATTTTGCCTTGTCTTTATTGCCGGAATATGATCATGACTTTTTGAATTATTCCCGGGAGCTTTTATTCATGTCGACAAAATATACATTGTAGAGAATTATTTTAGTCACAACAATGTTCTCGGGGAATTAAAAAAAAAAGTATTGTGCATGTACGCTTGCTCTCTGTTGCCATATGATCTGTATATATTTAATTGGTCAGGCTATGATTTTTTTTTGGTTAGAAAGTTATGTCTGAATGTATATTCTAATATCTTTCAAGAACAATTTAAATGGTTTTACTCTAAATGTTATCTGCTGTCATTAAGTTGAATTGTTATAAAAATTTTCATTTAATGATAAAATGTGGTGTATTTATGTTGTTTACATGACAAAAGATGTTGGGTTTTTCTGTTGCTTTTAGTTTTGTTTACGTTCCCCACTAAAATATACCTCTGTTTTGTTGTTTTTTTCCTGGACATTCGGTATACACTTTGGTATATTTGATTTGTGTATAGCTGCAGCGGTGTATGCTTTTACCATACTGCTCATGACCCAGCATGTACATGTGTGTGCAGATTAGTTTGATCTAAGGACTGTCTGAACTGTTATACAAACAAGCCATTCTGTTTTACGAGTATCATTGATTGTCATAGTCATTAAAATTCAGTGTGCTTTAAAGAAACAGTTACAATTTTGTTTTACTTGTTTTTTTCTTTATTTGTCACCTGTGTTGTTGTTGTTGTTTTTGTTCAACAACATATATTCAGTGCGTGGTCAGATTGATATTTTTTTGTTTTCTCATGACGTGCTTTCCCGTCGTTCATGTGGAAATGATAAAGGCTCATAACCCTAGCAGTTCGGACGGAAAATATAAAAAATGATGGTGAAAAGGGGTGCATCCAAATGTTTTTTTCTTTCCCTTTGTTCCTTGTTAGAAATCATATGAAGCCAATATGAATTTAAGACCCGGATTTGGTGAGAGAAAAAAAGAAGGGGGGGGGGGGGGAATAGTAGATGTTCGTAGTATAAAAAGTATTGTTATAAATGTTAGGAGAATAACAATACACCCTAGGTATTGGATAAATGCAACTCTCAGGATGAAAATTTTAGTACGCCCTACATGTACCAACAACGCATCGTATATCAAGTAAACATTAGACTTTAGATACCTTGAACGTAACACGGGTCTGCTTTCCTGCTGTTTTAGAAGGATAATCTTTAGGTAGTTAATTTGATTAAATCGATCGGACTCAATCGAATTATTTAATTTCTATTTCATGTAGACCTTTTCATGTCAATACTGATTGTGAAGTCACAACTGGTGAACCAAAGCTGTGCTGCAGAGATCAGGTCGATAAAATCGCTTGCCTATCTACCTACCTACCTACCTACGTGAGTGAGTGAGTTTTTTCTTACGGCACGTCAGCACGGTAACGGCTATATTGTGCCCATGATGTCCTAAGACAGTTAATACATTACACTAGTAGCAGCGGTGACGCTTGTATCTCTCTTAGTGGTAAAAGCAAATAAATTGTTCATAAAAAGGTTGATTAAAAGTAAAGGGTATATGCACTGGTTTAAAAGATACGCACTTACCACCATCGCTAATTTGCAACCAATTTGACAGGACCAGTGCATAGCCCAGAGCTCTAGCCTCATAATAAGCATTCTTTGGGCTCTTCAGTTTTAACATAATAATAATAATAATAATAATAATAATAATAATAATAATAATAATAATAATAATAATAATAGTAATAACAAAAATAATAATCAGACAAATGCTTTATACCCACCACCCGTGTCACTGGGACTATCATGAGACTCGCCGACTCCATTGCTCTCTAAAGCTAGAGGCTTACCAAATTTTGTTTCAGGTATAACCACGCTCTCTAGTTTTGTTTCGCTTTGTTCCTAGTAGTACATGTAGTATGTTTATTTTTCGCCACTAATAAAGTAATTATAAATAGCACAACTGAACACAAGAGCACAGTGAATTAGTGAACTTTATTTAAAATTAATTTGCGTACAAGTATCACATCATGGTAATCTCAATTTAACTAACGTGATATTTAAAGAACGAATAAATAAATATTAGACACACGTACTTGTATTATTTTTCAAAGCGAATAGGTCTCTCCAACATCACAAATAAATAATTAATGAGGTTACCACTTAAAAGTACTAAAGGTGTGGTATTAGGTTTTTTTTTTCTTCTTTCTCTACCTATATCTCTATCTATCGAGCTATCTATCTACCTATCTATCTATCTCTGTCATCCTTTTTGAGTTTTTTCTCTAACGAATTTCGATATATCCTCTAAAGGTGTAGATGTTCCGGTGTATATTGCAACGCATCTCACACAATAACATCAAACATGATAATCTGAAATCTGAAACAGCTGGTTGACAAGAATAATCTGATCATTTTGGTCTTAGTCCTGCGTGTCTACTGACACACCTCAGTGATAGCTGGTACAGAAACAACACATGCACAAGTCAATGGCCGCTGCAGAGAGCGTCAGTAATTCACTCGCAGAGTGCTCTAGATTTAGGAACACGTGGTTTGAGTTCGAATCTGACCTGGTGCCCCATTTTCCTGAAAGAATTGTAGAGCACAGTTTCATACTTTGACCGTTTTAGCAATGCAATAGAAAATAAACTTTCGAATTGCAAACTCCTATGATTATAAATTATACGTGTAAATGGTTGGTGGATTTAATGTTACGATATAATCAATCAAATGGTGAAAAAAGCAACAGCGTCTTCTGATATTTAATGTTCACAAACAAAATATCTAAAAACTCACTCGAGCAAACTTAATAGGAAATGATAGTTTTATGTTGCTTATCTATGGGGAGGAAATTGCAACAATTATGAAACGATGCACATTTCAGCACTGAAATATATAATTATACACAACTCTTTAGATTGCACTGAACTAATGAAAGCTTCCCGGTGGTAACTTGATGAGCACAGTTGATCGTTTAAGATGAACCTTGTCTCAGATAAACTATGGATCTATATCAACCATTTTTGAGGCACATATTCAGTCCTTTTTTATACGTTACAATCACTGTCCATGGGATTGAAAAAAACAACCGAAAGAGGTTAATTCCACTGTAGCCCACTGAGGTTGTAAAGCATCCGCGACGGACAGCCCTCACCATGCTATCTACCACGGGGCAGCAGCTAACGTGTATAACCATTCAGAGCTTGGACTATTACACAGTTCTCACTGATCACCAGTTGATAGAGTAAGGCTGAAAGGGAAAATGATCCAAACACGATTGTGCTTTGGGGGATCAGAATGAACAATGAACTTTAAACTTGTGGATATATCGGCACCGAATCTCCTTTTGAAATCAAATCCTAAATTATTGGTAGCATTTTGTGCAAGTCCTGTTGCAATAAAATCCTAAATTATTGGTAGCATTTTGTGCAAGTGCGGATGTTGTTCAATCACTTAATAATCTGGAATAAGAGCTGGCGGACAGAGGTTCAAATCTCAGATGGCGCTACTCACAGATTACAAAATTTAGAGCTGGTACAAAACAATCGCTCCCTTTTCATGACAGCAAGCTTAGAACGCGTTCACGTCAAATTACAATACTTAAGTTTCTGGAAACTTGCCGCCATAATGCACAGCTGGTGCACATTTTTCTGGAATGCGAATGGGTTCTCTTTGAACACTTCCGAATGGCTGTTTGGATACCATGGCTCTGTCTCAGCCGATCACATTATATTGACACCGACCCAACCAGTAGGGGACGAAGTCGCCAGAGCGGCGCTCGAACCACGGACCTCCTGCGAAACCGAAGTTCGACTCCGGGGCTACCGCCCCCTCCCTCAAGCGAAGATAACATAACTCTAAAATCAACAAAGGATTTACACCAGCTCCACATATTAGTATAAGACCCTGATCACAAGGAGTTTGGTCAACACGCGAATTGACGATATTGCTGAGGCACTCCGAGCTGATCACCTGGGGTCATAAGTACAAAGTCGCGGCAACTTACGACTGGTCTTAGCCTTATCAACATCTTCTTACGACGAGTTGAAAGCTACCCGGGCGTTGTGACTACAGCCCCCGGATGAGTAAAACCACCAAATGGAGTAGGCGACTGTTAGAAAGCCATGGGCAGGATGTAAGTCTTGATCTCCGAGGAGACCTGCAGCTTGTGGACGTTCTCAAAGCGACAGCCGCACGCCTTCCAGGCGGCCCAGGCGCTGCTGTCCCGCAGGGGGTGCACCTGGCGACTGCGCCGGCCCAGCTCCTCCACCACGGCGCTCACGTAGTGCTGGACCTGGGGGGAGAGTGCAGGGTAGACGGTGAGAGAGGGGGGAGGGGGAGACAGAGGCAGTGGGGAGAGACAGAGACAAAGGTAGAAAGAGAATGAGAGGGGGGAGTGGGGGAGGGGGGAGGGTAATATAATGAGAGGGTTAGAAGTTAATATTCAATGTAATGCCGTCTTTTGGGAAACCAAGAGCACTTTATCTTAAGTAGGATATAGTCTAACTTAAAGACAACTTTTTGTACTTATCATCATGTGATTTGTTTTAGACAGAGGTGGACAAAACATATTATACATAGGAAGTATTATCTTGACGTATTTTTCTTCTCTTTTTGATGGAAATACCAGCAAATAGAACATACCAAGTGCTTGTATATCCGGAAATGTGTGTTTGCTGTTGCTTTTTAAAAAAGACGCCAGCAAACAAACTAAACTAGCACGCCAGCTACCTGTGGTGAGGCCTCCATCTTGTGGTTTTTCACGAAGACGTCCAGACAGTCCCTGATGGCAGAGTGCTCCATGAACATGCACAGTCTGCAGATGGTCATGGCGTCCTCCATGTGCTTGTGCTTCGCGTCCACGACCTTGAGGGATCTCATCTTCTCGAAGAGGCGGTCAAAGTAGACGTTGATGGCGTACCTGCCCTCCACCTTGAGATTGGGGTCAGCGCCGTGTCGCAGCACGCACCGGACGATGGCGGGGTTGACCCCCAGGAACACGCTCGACTTGGCCAGTTGGTGCAGGATGCTGCCTTGTATGGTCCTGCAGGACTCAGTGTGGGGAGAGGTAGGGTCAGTGTGGGGACAGTTAGGGTCAGTGTGGGGACAGGACTCAGTGTGGGGACAGGTAGGGTCAGTGTGGGGACAGTTAGGGTCAGTGTGGGGACAGGTAGGGTCAGTGTGGGGACAGTTAGGGTCAGTGTGGGGACAGGTAGGGTCAGTGTGGGGACAGTTAGGGTCAGTGTGGGGACAGTTAGGGTCAGTGTGGGGACAGGTAGGGTCATGGTTAGAACGTTAACAAGCACACATTTGTGGTTAGAGTAAAAATTGGTTTCTGCACATTAAGATAAGATAATCTTTATTAGTCCCTTTGAAGTTTGAGGGAAAATCGATTTGGACATGTTACATAATTATATTTCACACATAATAAAATAAATAAACATGGTTAAAAAAAAATGAAAACGATACTATTTTTTAGAAAAATTAAAATCGATACACATTTTTGGAGAAAACATTTTACATTACATTAATATGATGGCTCTTCAACAACAGCAGCTAGATTATATAGTAGACGGATGTCAATACCATTTTATGTGCTGCCACATAGAGTGATGGCGGGAGAACAAAGACTTTTGTCACAGTCAGACGCATTATACTGACACTGACGAACAAGTAGGAGAGAAATTAGTGGTACAGATTTGGTGAAGTCCTGAAAAGGAAATTTTTCCCCTCCAACTCACCACCCAACTCCAAACTCTACGGTAATCGCTTAACAAGAGTCTAGTTTGAATGAAGGAAAACCTTGATTTTTATGACTTATAATTAATTTTTATCTGTAATGTAATATTTTCGATGATAGGAAGACGGTTCACTGTGGACAATAACATAGTTTTGAACTTGAATGCAATAAGAGACATGGAAAACCAGGCTTAGGTATAATGATTACCAACGAGTTGCTTTGAACATGGTAGATGCAAAACTTCAAATTTTACACCGTGACATTAACCTTAAAAACCTAGTGTTGCTATTCTTGTCCTCTGATTAATTTCAGTCAAGAAAAAAATCAATAGTGTCTTTCAGATAAGATAAGATTATAATAAATTATCTGCATTTGGACCTTTAAGTGAAATTAACCTTAGAATTTCTATTGCAGAAAAGATCAATCACAACCTTACTATGTAGGAACTCAACTCACATCTTATCCGAGTAACCACAACCTTACTATGTAGGAACTCAACTCACATCTTATCCGAGTAACCACAACCTTACAATGTAGGAAGTCAACTCACATCTTATCCGAGTAACCACAACCTTACTGTGTAGGAAATCAACTCACATCTTATCCGAGTAACCACAACCTTACAATGTAGGAAGTCAACTCACATCTTATCCGAGTAACCACAACCTTATAATGTAGGAACTCAACTCACATCTTATCCGAGTAACCACAACCTTACTGTGTAGGAACTCAACTCACATCTTATCCGAGTAACCACAACCTTACTGTGTAGGAACTCAACTCACATCTTATCCGAGTAACCACAACCTTACTGTGTAGGAACTCAACTCACATCTTATCCGAGTAACCACAACCTTACTGTGTAGGAACTCAACTCACATCTTATCCGAGTAACCACAACCTTACTGTGTAGGAACTCAACTCACATCTTATCCGAGTAACCACAACCTTACTGTGTAGGAACTCAACTCACATCTTATCCGAGTCCCCGATGAAGCTGACCCTGTTCATGCTGGACCTGCCGCTGCCCATGATCACGCATGCGCAGTCCTCCACAAACTGGACTGCCAGGGCCGGGGACTGCAGGTACTGACTGTACTGCTCCACCGTCTCCATCAGGCAGTGCAGCGCCGAGCTGGGGGTCAAGCATGGAGGTCAGGCGGTTAGGGGCTCTGGACTGGGAGAGGAAGGTCCGTGGTTCGAATCCCACCTGGTGGCTTTGAATTTAGGAAATATTTCATAATCGAAGTACGATTTGTATTATAGTCGCTTTAAGTGGATCTCTTGAATATAATGTATTTGTGAATCATGCAAAGTTTGACAAATTTTAATACATATGCAAAGCAAGGTTTGTTGGCTCTTTAAAGACATAAACCCAACAGAGAAATTGACAACTTGAACGCGACAATCTAATTAACTTACCTGAAGGCAGATCTCCCCAAAATCCTGCCGGCCATGACCTTGGGGTAACGTTTCTCCAGCTTGATCTCATCGTGATTGGGGTCAGCGCCGTGTTTCAGTAGAACCCTCAAAGCCTGACATACGGAGAGAAAAAGTGATGCTTAAGTCAATATAAGAAAAGTTGGTGTCACAGCACTAAAAGTGAGATACGACTGTCTGGCAGAGCTGTAAATCAATTTTCTAGGAAACAGTGAAGATTTTAAATTTAAAAAATTGCGGAATAAGCATGAAGGGAATAAGGGGAGCTAGTATATTTTAAAATCAACATGGAGCACACAAAAAATTATTTCCAAGTTCAAGCTGAAGATGTCACACGTGACGTTCAGAATGTTATTGATAAGAGGACCTAGCGAGACGCATGATCGCTCTATTTCTGTATTAAAACAATCTTCAGATATAGGCTTTACATAGGTTTAGAGAGGGGTGCAACAGCCTTAATCATCGACCCACACACGCCAAATTCTCCCGTGGAACGTCGCACCAAATCTTCAGCTTCTGTCGTAAGCAAGACTCTAACCTTGACGTAGTATTGCGTGTTGTCGTAGTCGTGGAAGCAGAAGGCGTGTGTGAGCAGGCTGTACATCGGGAACGTCCTGCTGGGCGTCCTGGCGCCCACGTCATGTCCGTGACGGACCAGGACCTCTGTGGCCTGGGCCAGACGTGCGTAGCTCTGGGCGCCGTGGTTGGCGCTGTACGTGTACAGCACGTGGAAGAAGTTCATACCTGGGGGGGGGGGGGGTAGAAGCGAAGAATAAGTGGGGTGTCGTACGTCCAACGTCAGGAAATGGGCTAGGGCTACACGTACATAACTGGTCCATATAAACCTCTCAGGGCTAAGGCTATTAAAGCCTACATAACTGGTCCATATGACCTCTCAGGGCCCAAAGGGTGTTAACGAATGTCATAACCACGCCCCTTAGTCACGGAGTTTTCTGGCCGTTCATTGGCTCCGTCAGTTTAGGGCGATGTTGCAGATTCTCTCAACCTTTTGTCTTCGTTTTTCTCCTAGCCTCGTTTATCATGGACACATTATACTGACACCGACTCTATCAATAGAGGACGAAATGAGACATACATTTTTTTGTAGGATTTCGAACTGGGGACTTGCCCATTGGGAGATGAAGATCTACCAATTAAGCCAGCTCCACCCGAAAAAAAAAACAGCAACCACCGCATCCTATATGCTTACATGACATTAATTACTTAACACAAAACGTTTGTATTATACATCGATGTATCTTCATTAACCCTAAACTATACTTATATTTTTATATTATGTGTACATAGTATAAAAGATTTCTATACTTTTGCATTGTTTCTTTTAAATAATAATTAATGTGCATTCGGTGTTAAATAATTATCCTCATTATTATATGCATCTATATGCATACTTATACTTTTTTTCATTACAATAACTATTGCGTCTCTAACGTGCTTTATAACCAGTGTAATTTTAAAAATTCATTTATATTATTTATTTAAATATCTATATACATTTTCTATTTTGTATATGTTTTAAATACATAGAATAATAGTTTTCTATCTCCTCTTGTGTAGTCAATGAAGCCACGATAACAATTTTCCTTGGATGGATAATAAAAGTATGTCTTATCTTATCTTATCTTATCTTATCTTATCTTATCTTATCTTATCTTATCTTATCTTATCTTATCTTATCTTATCTTATCTTATCTTAAGCATGGGATTTTTCTGATCGCTCATTGGTCATGTCATTACAGGCTGTTTTTGCTTTGGGTCCCGTTGCCGCCTGAGCAGTACATTATTGTTATACTGACACCGACCCAACCAGTACTGAAATACGCAGTCGTGGTCGCGGGACTCGAACCCAGACTTTCTGCTTCGGAACTTGACGCTCTTACCTCAGCGCTGCCACTCTCGTCGAATTAAAACAAAATGCCATGTTTAGGGCCCAGCAAATATCATACTGTGATAGTGACAGAAAGTGTTGGTTTAATGGATGTACACTCCCAGTTCCCCAATAAAAGTTGATCAGGTTTTAATGGGAAGGTTTTTTTTTTATTGTTCCAATGAGTTCTTTATAAATATTCTTGAACTCTGTTAAAAATTCCGTTTCCAAAGATAAAATAAACTTTTTTAAAACAAGTTATACAATACATGGTTTCGAATTTTACTCTAACACCGATTTCTTTCATAAATTTCAAGTTTTGTAATGTTCCGAATTTTGTCTATCTGAATTGACATCGCCTGTTGATGTAAATGCATTTTCCGCTCTGATTGATATGATGTATGCGTATTTAGTGTATCCGCTGTAGAGCGCTTTGAGATTTTTTTTAATATTCTGAAAATGGAAAGCGCTAAATAAATGTAATTTATTATTATTATTATCTCAAACAGAAGGGGTTGTACGCATTAAACATGTAGTATATGTTACCTTTGAACATGTGCCTGGTGTCCCGGGTCTGCGCCTGTAGCAGCAGGTCCAGGCAGTCGGGCAGGGCGTGGTGCAGACAGACCTCCAGGGCCTTCTCCCAGCTCCGCGGGTCACGTGACTTCCGGTCCAGCAGCAGCGCCAGAGACTGCGGGCTGTCGGCCACGCACGCCAGCGTCACGTCGCTCTTGTCCTCCAGGGCCTCATCCGCGTGACGCCTCAGGACGCACTGGTTGAGGATGACGCTGACGCACTCCGTGTGCCCGGCCCGCGCCGCGATGTCTAACGGAGACGTGGCCCTGCCCGCGTCAGACATATGCCGCAGGCTGGTGAGCAGAGTGGGCAGAGACTCGATCTGGTAGAGCTGTGGGCTGGAGCGAGACTCTGACATCTGGGAGATTCTCCGAGACGGTTCTTTTTTATCGCCCTTGGGTGACAGGGAAGATGAAGACGAGGACGAGGACAGCGATGAAAGAGAAGAGGTGGAGCTCACCTCAGGGAGTCGGGTCAGTTTCAACATCTCGTCTGTCCTGGAGAACTTGCTGTCTTTGGCGCTCATGAGCTTGTCTTTCACTGACTCCGGCAGTTTGATTGGAATCTTGGAGGGGAAGTAATCGTCCGGGCGGTACTGCAGGAGGATCTGCAAGACAGTTCTCTCCCCTAGCAGAGCGGCCAGAGAGCTGTAGAGCAGGACGTCTGGCTGGTGAGGCCGCACGAAGTGACCTCTTTGCAGCATGAACTCCACGACCTCACTGTTGTTAGCCAGGATGACGTTGTGCATAAGGTCAAGGCCGTCCGCATCCCGCCATGCCGTGATCTCTTCCTTTGGCGCATGCTCAATGAGCCCTCGGAGTTTCCGCGAAGTCTCCCCTCTCTGCGCCAGCTTCACGAAGGTTAGAATGTCAGAGTCGTGTTTGCCCATTGTCTTCGTTCTAGTGTAAGTTGAGAGCTATTCTTTGCTTGTAATTTTCATTCAAATGGTCTTTTTTCATGAGATAAAGTTTTAAAGTGTCATTGTCTCTACCAATGCTCCATTGTATGAAACTTTTATTTATGTGACAGCCGCCAAAAACCTTTTTCAACAAGGTCGGGCTCGCAATAATCTGTGAAAAAAAAAAAAATATTTTGCTTTGTTAGAAACGCTTGCCAATTCCACATAGAACCCAATATGATGATCTGACTTTTCGAAGAGAAGATATTGACTTACATACCGGTATATCTTAAAGTGGACCTACTTTTGTGTATACGTAATGACCAAACATACTAATACATAAATTTATCTTT